>JAGFPH010002444.1:116110-141452 GCA_018207615.1 Philaenus spumarius | reverse complement strand
GTGTGCCAACTTACCCCTTATGCCAACTAGCCCCGGTCTCCCCTACTTTAAGTTTTTATTGATTTTTGGACAACTAGACGAGCTATAAGGTCGTGCAAAAAAAACCTGCAGAATAATCTCCAATATTTATTTATTGGCATAAAACCTCAACACAATTTCATTGCAGTATGAAAACCTCGAACATTTTACTTCCAGTCAAAAATAGTGCTTCCTGTTTTGGAATTTTTCGCTAACGAACTCATTCAAGCCGCTTAGAACACCAACTTGTGTGCCAAATTTGGACCAAATAGGACGTAGATTCGGTCGTTAGACTGCTAACTCTTATAAATATATAGGTATATAACATATTTATTTTAATGACACCTCAAAACGTGTTTTGGACCATGATCTGTGCTCATTGACTACTTCCGACCTTCTATAAGAGTCACTGCAATAGCTTAGCTTTCCTACGGAACTTAGTTAATAAGGTAAAGTTAATTAGGTTACTTTTTTAATAAAATTTCTATTTTTAAAACTACAAATCAGATAAAACATACGTAAATGGGAAGTTTAAGTTTTACAGAAATTGCAGTGTTTAGTGTGTTAGAGGTTCCAGTAAAATTTAATAGAAATATATATTACTAGCTGACCCGTACGGCGTTGCCCGTGGTGGTTTGTATTTTCAGTCTTTTTAACGTAATTGTATTCTTTTTAATTGTTCATTCAGTGAGTGGTATTTGGCTTCTATGTATATAGATCTTAATTAATAAAAGCACTATTGTCATAATAATAAAAGATCTGAAATTATGATTTTAGTAACTTTGATCCCCCCAAACCCGTCCTAAAATTTCGAAATTTTTCATAACCTTTCTTAGTGAGCACCTATGGCCCTAGAGGAAGCTACATACCAAATTTCATTCCAATCCGTTCGGTGGTTTTGAAGAAATCGTGATTTAATAACTTTCATCCAACCAAACGCCCCTAAAATTTTGAATTTTTTCAAACCCTTTCTTAGCGAGCACCTATGGCCCTAGAGGAAGCTACATACCAAATTTCATTCCAATCCGTTCGGTAGTTTTGAAGAAATCGTTTTTTAATAATTTGATCCCCCCCAAACCCTCCCTAAAATTTCGATATTTTTTCAAACCCTTTCTTAGTGAGCACCTATGGCCCTAGAGGAAGCTACATACCAAATTTCATTTCAATCCGTTCGGTAGTTTTTGAGAAATCGTTATGAGTGAGTAAGAGTCAGTTAGTGAGTGAGTGAGTGGTATTTCGCTTATATATATATAGATAACTAGCGTGATATGATTCAACAATATTTAACGTAGAAAGGCAGTAACAATTGCACACAAATGCATACTTTTTATAATATTTGTAGCAGTATTTAATAAAATTAATTTTTTTTTGTACGATTGTATATTTTTATTACATCAAATTATTACTTTTCACAAGGTAGGCTAATAAAATTCGAATTAGTATTATTTATTAATTTCTAAATAAAATTGTAGTCAATAACTCACTTTAAACTACTAAAACAAATAATAATAATCTCATTAGAGAAAATGTTAAAAATACTCTTAGGAAAACTACTTAGGTAAATTTTAGTACGAACCTTACGCAGTACGGTGAAAAATAGAAGAGAACTTTGTACAACTAGAAGTGATTGCTGCGGTAATATAATATATTGGTTTATAGATCTTAGTGAAATTGTATCTGTAAAAAGTGATTTATAAACACTAATACTATTACAGTGTAATATAATTGCTGGGAGACTAAGTTGACAAGCTGTTGGTGCATTATTTCATAGATTAGAATCCGGACAAATCGGACAATCTTTATTTTAAGCGGCTTTGTCTTGATTGGCTGTCTGACATAGAATCAACTTGTAATAAACACAATTTAAGATAGCAATACAAACATTTGAAGTTACGTTCTAATAGACGCACGCTACGAAAGGATTTTGCAAAGAAATACTTAAAATTGCCCAGCTCTATAACAGCTAATTCGGATCAAGAAGCTTAGCAACACATATTTTTTGAATACATTTATATTTCACCTTAGCAACCAACTTATCAAATTTAGAATCATTTCATTGTTGTTGACAACTAACATAATGTTTAGGTTAGGTTAGCAAAATTTAAAACGCAAAACATTTAAATTTATTTCAGTAGCAAGAAATAAAATCTAGAATCTGGAAGTTATTCTTCACAACTAAAAGTTTTCTTTAGATTAGGTAAAAGGCATCACAAACAAAAACCAACGATAAAGTCTTACTGCAGTATAAGTCACAGCACAGATCTGGAGTTTCGTATAATTGTTTCCTTTAGTTGGCAGTATCAACATTTTTTGTGTGAAACCATTGTATTTGGATAACCTATTAGAACTCCGATCCAACGCCATATTTCAATCCACTGAAAATTCGACGATAGTGGCCCGATCTATGGGGGAAATGACGGAAGCGGTGTGTAGCACCAATGCCTTGAACGATTTCGCGCTAGCGCTACCCCGCGGCGCGAACATGCAATATTTTCCCGACAACCTTTTTTTCGCCACACAGCCGCCGTATGCATGCGTGATCTATTTCTATTATTCATGATGTATGATGAAACGTTGTTTAGTGATTATTCAAATATTAATGATGAAATTTTTACAAAGTGTACCATAATTAAAATTATTTTATTACTGCTTTTCTTTTTCGATCTCTGTCAGACATTAAGTTTAGGTCACCGCTCCCCCACCAACCAATCAATCATAATTTCCGTGAACATATTAGAGTACACAATAATAGTCTGTTTGCATTTGCATCAAAAGCTTAGCAACATTCCACCGTACCGACCAACTTAACGAAATTAGAATCAGTTCATTACTGTTCACAGTTAACATCTTTTTTCCAAACGCAATCGAAAATCAACGAGAAATGCTTATTGTATTACAATTCAATTAAATCATCTTTTGTCACGTATTATAAACTAGCTGAATACCCGTGCTTCGCTACAGGGAATTTGTTTTTTTTTTCATCACTATGATTCATAATTAATTTTAATATTTTTCTCTCGTTTTCTTTCATCTATGATTTCATGAAAGTGAATTATAACATGTATTTTCAATTAGTTTGATATTTATTGTTCACTGGCTGAGCGACAATCGTCTTCGTCGCGGGATGTGTGCCGAATAAATTAAATCCATAAAAAAATTAAAACATCAGAGCGAAGAGAGTCTACTTTTTCAGCCGCTAAATCTACATACTGGTAAATCACCGTCTTAGCTAGATGTTTGCAGATCACCCAGATGCGTCTTTAATATGCGAATATATAGATCGGGATTGTTTTGATCAGCTTACGTCTAAAATATTTTCTTAAAATTAATAAGTGACAAATTTCAGCTCTCTAGCTTTAAGGAAAGAATATCAATTAATACTTATTGTTTTTAGGGGTTGTTATTACATTTTCAACCCTTAGCAGAGCGCAACAAAATATAAAACTGGTTTATTTTTCATATGAATTTTGTAAGAAATAAGTGTACAAAATTTCAGCTCTCTAGCTTAAGGAAAGTATAAAAATAAATATGTATTGTTTTTAGGGGTTGTTATCACATTTTTACAACCTATAGCAGCGCGTAACAAAATATAAAACTTTTTTTTATTTGTGTTTTGTAAGAAATAAATGTACACAATTTCAGCTTTAATGTAAACAAACGACATTTATTGTTTTAAGGGATGTTTCAACCCTTAAAGGCCAAATATCCTATATTAGTGCGCTTCTAGCGCCTATGAACAATATGTGTAACAAATATTTCACGTTCCTTGGCGGTATTAAATTAATATTTATAGATATAGGGGTTATTAGTAAATTTCACCCCTTAGCAGAACGTGATAAAACGTAAAACTGGTTTATTTTTTATATGAATCTTGTAAGAAATAAATGTATAAAATGTCAGCTTTCTCGCTTTAAAAATGTATAACAAACAATGTTTATTGTTTTACGTTTTGTTTGAACCCTTAAAGGCCAAATATTTTAAAATATGTTCTTAGATCGCCTCTAGCCAATATGAGCAATATGTGTACCAAATTTTACGTTACTAAACGGTATTCAATTAATATTTATAGTTTTAGGGGTTGTTACTCCTAGCAGCATTTCACCCCAAAGCAGAACGTGACAACATGTAAAACTGGTTTATATGTTGTGAGAAATAAATGTGCAAAATTTCAATTGTCTAGCTTTAAGGAAAGTATAAAAATGTATATTTATCGTTTTTAGGGGTTGTTTTAACGTTTTACTTTTTATATGTATTGTGTAAAAATAAATGTACAAAATTTTAGTTTTCTAGCTTTAAGAAAATTATAACAAACAATACTTATTGTTTTAGGGGTTGTTTCAAACCTTAAAAGTCATATAATTTAAAGTTATTTCTTAATGCGCATAAGACAAATACGTGTACCAAATATCACTTTCCTAGGCGGTAGTTTTTTTTAGATATATAACAAACAATACTTATTGTTTTAGGGGTTGTTTAACCCTTACAGGCCAAATATTTTAAAATCCTTTCTTAATGAGTATCTAGCCTGTATGAAAAATGCGTGTACCAAATTTCACGTTCTTAGGAGGTTGGGTTTTTGAGATATATAACAAACAATATTTATTATTTTAGGGGTTCTTTTAACCCTTACAGGAAAAATATTTCAAAATCTTTTCTTAGTGCACTTCTAGCCCCCTATGACAAATACGTGTACCAAATTTCACGTTCCTAGGAGTTAGGGTTTTTGAGATACATAACAAACAATATTTATTGTTTTAGGGGTTGTTTCATCCCGTACATGCCAAATATTTTAAAATCCTTTTTTAGTGCGCCTCTAGCCCCCTATGACAAATACGTGTACCAAGTTTCACGTACCTAAGTGGTAGGATTTTTGAGATATATAACAAAGAATGTTTATAGTTTTAGGGGTTGTTTCAACCCTTACAGGCCAAATATTTTAAAATCCTTTCTTATTGCGCCTCTATATGAGAAATACGAGTACCAAATTTCACGTTCCTACGTGGTAGGGTTTTTGAGATAAATAATATACAATATTTTTTGTTTGTTTTAGGGGTTGTTTCATTTAATATTTATAGTTTTAGGGATTGTTACTAAATTTTCACCCCTTAGCAGAACCTGACAAAATGTAAAACTGGTTTATTTATTGTAAGAAATAAATGTGCAAAATTTCAACTCTCTAGCTTTAAGGAAAGTATAAAAATGTATATTTATCGTTTTGGGGGGTTGTTATCACGTTTTTACCCCTTAGCAGCAAGTAACAAAATGTAAAACTGGTTTACTTTTTATATGTATCTTGTAAGAAATGAAAAGATTAAAAAAATTTAACTTTCTGGCTTTAAGTAAAGTATAACAAACAACATTTATTGTTTTAGAGGTCGTTTTAACCCTTACAATTCAAATATTTTTAAATCCTTTCTTAGTGTGCCTCTAGCACCTATGACAAATACCACTTCATGTTGGCAGGACTGATTAAAATAAACTTTTAGAAAGTAAATATTGCAATATATTAGCTTGTTATTTAATACAAAGTCTCCTTTAAAATTAATGATTTGTGACACTAATGAAATTTCAAGACAACAGATTGCAATAAAATGATTTAAAATGTAATTGAATCATTTAGTAGTTTTGGTAAATTATTTTTCCAACAATTAAGTTTGTAGTGCGGTTTTAATTTCTGTGACTTATTGATACAACAAGAAGTAATAAGTAATTAAATCAAATAAATGGTATGAAACTAAACTGAGTGAAAGCCAAGGGCATATGTATAATTTTATTGGTTTTCTTTTAATTATATTTTATGTAGCGGAAAATGAACAATATTTTGTTCACTAAATAATAAATTTTTGAAAAAAATAAACCAACTTAAAAAAAACAAAATGCTGAAACTAAAAAGTGAAACATAATTAGTATATTGAGCAAACGTAATTTATTCAAAGCCGATACAAACAAATTTTTGAAGTCGGCGCCAAATTTATTATTAATTTATTTAAATAAATCTACTTTACAAGAAATTATAATGATTGGAGTTGAAAACATAACCCCAAAGTATAATCTATACTGGGTGTGTTGAAGTATTGCCGATTATGAGTGAAATTAGCTGTTATATTGTATGTTACTCACGTACGCATACATGCATGTACGGACGTAAACTCACTTTTTATATTAGTTGATTAAATGCGTGACACAACTCTGAATTCATTTTATTCGTGTAAATGTAGGCCTAAATGAATTTACGACGTTGTGAGCATTTATGTAATACCTAGTTGACTCAAATTTTCAACCAAAATATTTGCCAAGTCATACAAATTTGAATAAATTGGCTTTTTAAGAAATATTTTATTAATAGCTGACCCGACAGACATCCTGTCCAAATTTCAATAAATTTGGTTGTGATTGTTATGTGAATTTGTGATAAGCTGTTGGAAAATGGTAAAAAAGGTAAAAAGACGTATTTCTGAGCGATCATTGTATCTTTTAACGATTGAAGAAATGGATATGAAATTCGAGGAGTAGTAGATTCAGAAGAACTAAAATAGTGTTAAATTCTAGGTGAATTTGGCACCGAATTCAAAAATTTGTTTGTATCGGCTTTGAATAAATTACGTTTGTTCAATATACTAATTATTTTTTACTTTTTAGTTTCAGCATTTTGTTGTTTTTGTTTTTTTTTTTGAAGTTGGTTTATTTTTTAAAAAAATTTCTTATTTTTTGATTTTTAGAGCGATGTGCAGATTAAAGAAAAAAATGTATTTCCTAAAAGGTGTTTATGAATTTGTATTTACTGTATAATGCGATTTAAGTAGTACGTTTTTCTAAAATTATTTGTTTGTAACAGCTAAAAAGCTATAAAGACAGGTATAAAAATGTTTCACTTACTTACCTGAACTAAGTCTTTTACGACATTTATACAGTTCTTTACTTATTTACATGAAGGATGCCGGGTATGACAGAAAAACAAGTTTCCCTTATTTACCCGACCGAAGACGGGTACAACAGCAATACAAAATTTGGTATGACAAAATATAAACATCTGTTCCTTATTTACATGACCGAAGCCGGATACGACAGCTGTAATAATTTTTCCTTATTCAACTGACCGAAGTCGGGCACGACAGCTATAAAAAGTTTCACTTATTTACCTGAACTATGCCTGGTACGACAGCTAAAAAGAAAAGTGTTTCTTATTTACCTGACCGAATCCTAGTTCGGCAGCTATAAAAAAGATTCACTTATTTACCTAAACTAAGACGTATGGTACGAATAAATTATTTAACTTATGTATGTCAAATATAACCATCTGTTCCTTATTTACACGACCGAAGCCGTAAAGGATGATGACCATGTCATCGAAATGCACATAAGGGTAACGTATTAAACATAACTAACTTACAATTTAGTTGTTTAGTTATTGTTTTTGTTCCTTGTTTTGTGGTTCGTTCAGGGGCGGACTGGGTCCTTCATTAGGGCGTAAACCTTGAATAGCCTGAAGGCGCATATCAGAAGGTCTGACGGTATGGAAAATGACATCCTATACACACGATTTTGTGCTAATCTGAAAGTAAATTTGTAAATAAAATATAAATGATTTTCTTTGGTTCTTTCTTATTATATTTGTACTGTCATTTACATTTATATAATAAATCATGTACAACCTGCAACAGCTGTACAATGGCGCTGTAAATTTACATCAAATTTTCCATGATAAAATTTAACACATAAAACATGCGTTAACAAAAATGCTGCTAACAAAAATAACAATTCATTATTGACTAAACTGTTTTTGGATTGACTGAATACAGACTGTAAGCATAATTGTTTAAAAGGGTTGTATTATTTATTTAATTAATATTTATTTAATTAATATTTATTTATTAAATATTTAATTAATATTAATATTAATATGGGTTATTTATTTAATTGTTTATTCAGTTATTTAAGTTATTTAAGTTACATTAATTAATATTTACTTACCTTATGTTTGTTGACACAATTTCGCCAGACTCCGGTTGAACTTTGAGAGAGACTAATTATTTGCATTAATTAATATCTTATTGACTTACCTTATCTTTGTTGACACACACTGGCGCCAGACTTTTATCTTTGTTGACACAAGGAGTCAGAAATTAGCATTATTTCTTATCTTTATTTACTTATCTTATCTTTATTTAGTTAGATTATCTTATCTTTGTTTACTTATCTTATCTTTGTTTACTTAATCCTTATCTTTGTTTACTTATCTTTGTTTACATAAGAAGCCAAAAATTAGTGCTATTCCCAGGTTGACCTTTGGACCGTGACCTTTGACCGTCTGACCTAAGCGACAATTAATACTACTATTACACCTTACACTACTCAATCTTCGAAAATCGACCTCGGATCCGTGGGATTTTTAGAACCCAAAACCCGCACACGCATAGTAAGTTTCGTCCAAACGGGACAATGTTTTCCGACTCACATAGAAGATCAATCGGAAAGTGCAAAGAATCGCATTTCCACCAGCTTTTCAACCACAACGAACGCGAACATCAAAAATCCGACTTCGGTTTGCAATCGACTCCTTCCGACTACCTATTGTCAAAATTTGCAGATCTCGGCCTTAAATGTGGTTGACATTACACCACGCTCGAAACCCCTTAACACTACCTCTTATTTATTATACTTTTTTCACTTAAGAATATGTGACAAATGTTAGCTTTATGACGTCATGAGAAGAATAAAACGTCATCTTTTGCATAGGCGTAGTTAGAAGCAAGTAATGGAAATGCAAGTGGGGTTTAATTCCTACCGCAAAAGATTATTAAGGAGACCACCAGTGGGTCGACCGGCAATCAGACAGTTTTCCAATTAAATTGCACTTCGAGGGTCGTCAATCAGTTGAGACGGGAAAACCCCAATGTTGACTGATTAATAACATACCCGTTGTATTTAAATGCGGGTCAAAAAACCTGTTCCGGTTGTGAGATTTTTGTGGCTAACGGACTCGTCTGAACCACTTAGAAGACCAACGTGTTGCCACGCACCACCCACTCTCTACTTTTTCGTTTTCGGAATCACAGGGTTTTGGCCCCACGTTCGGACGCCACTTGCCCTGGTCACCACCCTCTCTTTTTACCAGACTTATTTGCCCCTCTTCCTTACCTTTTTACCTTTTAGTTAATTTTATTTGAAATACGGTCAACTTGTACCTGCCCGTATGACCCTTTTTGAGTGGTTGATGCGATGGCAAGAATTGGAAATTGTTTTTCTTTAATTTCCAGTTCTTATTTTAAAATTTTTAGAAAACTTTTGTTTTGTTTTCTCTTTAGTACACTAGCTCTTTTTCTAACTCCGATCTCGAGGTCGTCCCCGGTGGAGATATACTTGATATGATCAGAAAACACTTTTGCCTCACCTGAATCCCTATAATTAGAGCACTTAATGATTTATGGTATTGTACTGATTTTATAAATGATTTTAGCAACTCTTTCAAGAAATAACCAATTTATTGAACAAAATTATTATATCAAACTTACGCAACTGCGTTTTCAACACAAAATACAATGGATAAATTGAATCTATATTTATAATTAAATTTTCGTCGATATTTACCACTGTGAGATGTGAGTTAATTATTATTAAAATGATTTTACTTTTCTTACACTTTCCCATGAATTTACTTTATTTATTTATTAATTTAATTTATTAATTTTTGAATTTATTAAAATTTTCCTAGATTCGAAAACAACTTGACAATCTGTTACTTACAACAAACAAGATGTTCTGTCTTCGGTTCCCAATGCTGGTGGTGTTGGTCCTCCGGAATCCTCCTAGGTCCAGTTAAGTCTCAATGGCAGTACGGTTTTCGGCCCGTTACTCTTGACCGGAGTTTAGCTAGATAGGTCCTAGCCTCGATTTTCTTCAAGATTTACTCTCTCTGACTTATGCTGATGACGCCCAATGTCCGTTGTTCTCGCGAGTGTTCCACTGCGATCGTTCCCTCAGCTAGTCTCTTGGAAAGCCCTTCTAGGATCTCTGAAGTACGTGGTGACGGTCTGGTATCTAAAACTGAACTAACTCGACAGGCCTACCGACTTTAGGCTTTAACCCCTCCTCTAATCGGCAGAATTGTCTCGTTACTGTTGACTTTTGCTCGGCGTGTTCATTCCTGAAATCAATCCAATTCGGCTTTGAAGGTTTCAAAATGCCGTAACTTTCTTGTCCTTGGCCCAATTTTGGTTTTGTTGGTCTCATCTTGTACATGACGACCTTTTGCTCACGTAGCCCTTTGATTTGAAGTCGTACGCCCTTTTTTCGCCGTGATATTTGCTTCGCAAGTTTTCGTTGAATTTTGAAATTTAATTCTGTGAATTTTATCAAATTTGGAATTTTCTTCTTCCTATCCTCTTAGTTTTGTTCCCAAACGAACGAATATGTTTTTGGATTTCTTCTATCTTGTTTGGTTCTCCCGCTATGGTTGATTTTCGGAAGCCTAATTTTGCGCTGCCGATTTTTGTGTTTTATTCCCCCCCGATTTTACCTTTCTCACATCTCAAGTGATATTACAATGCATTTAACTATTTTCTAACCTATTCTGCCATTTATTACAGACTATTCTAATTATTTCTCCCTTTTGTTTAACTCTAAAGTTATTTATTTTTATTATTTAATTCCGTTAATTTTAATTATGATTTTTTGTCTAAACCTTGCATAATTACCTTTTGTTAGTCTGTCGATTTTTCCCCCTTTTTCATTTTTTGAATTTAACTTTATTTTTGAAGTTATAAGCCTTTTTATGCAAATTAATGACTTTAAATCCCTTTTTTGTTACTAAGTTAATTTTATTTTGAAATGAATTTGGGCTATTCCTTTATAGGCCTTATTAGGCCTAATTAGATTTTGAATTTATTCGACACAAACGATTTTTTATTTTTTGGTCTTACTTTTTGTGCTATAACTCCTAAATTAATTACTCTATTAAAAACTTTTTATACTGTTTTATTCGTCTTTTTCCCCTCTTTTTAATTAACTAAAATAATATACAACATTTATAATTATCAAAATTTAACATGGTTTTAGATCTGTCTAGCAACAAGTAGAAGTTGACAAACTCTTGCCGTTCTCGACAGGAATTTTCTTGTCCCATCTTGTCGATTGAACTTAGTACAATTCATATCGCCTCTGTCTGTTATTATTCTGATTGATAAAACGTTAAACTAATTTCTTTAATAACTCTGAAACTATTCATATACTGTATCATCAAAACTTATTCTTTCTTTTATTTACGCTTTAATTTTCTGATTCTTATGCTGTCTTTAAAATTTAAATTTGTTAACTTTTAATATTTTGTGGTTCTAATTAGCAAGTCTAATTAGCGCCTTGCGACTGGCTAATTTCCGTCGCAGTGTGTACCAAATTTGGACCAAATCGGACATAAAATGCTGATTTTACAGTGCTTATACAATATACATAACTTTTAATGACACCCAAATCGTATTCTGGGGATCATGATCTGTACACATTTACTATTCCTGTATTTAAGTCTCACCATAAGAGTCACTGTAATAGCTCATCTTTCTTATGGAAATTCGATAAAAATATTTTTGAATATTTCAAAGTAAGAAAACTAGTGTTCTAAACTAGTGTGCTTTGATGAATATCAAAGGAGGCTTGCAACCAGGTCAACATTTAAATTTCATCAACAGAGAAGTTACTTGTATTGTATTTAACAATGCTGCGTATGGTTGGTAACAATGTTTTCAAAATATGTTAGCTAATGACGGAAAAGAATAAAACGGGCATACAATGATTGTTCTCTTGGTATCCCAAAAAACCTTAATATTTATAAATTAATTTTTATTTTTATTTATGTGGTTGTGCAAAATAACCATATAAAATTTCAAGCCTGTTACGTCAAACCTTCTCCGAGAAAAACTGTGGTGACAGAGAAACAGACCCCACTGTTCCACTTTTTCTTGTTACAGAATACAAAATGAGTTTTACTTCACGAACCACAAAACAAGGAACAAAAACAATAACTAAACAACTAAATTGTAAGTTAGTTATGCTTAATACGTTACCCTTATGTACATTTCTTATGTCTTACCCAATATTGTCCAAAATTTTTGTTCAATATATTTAGTACATCCAAAGATATTATGTTTTATTGTAAAAAAAAATCAGAACGGTAGATAATTGGAAAACGAATCAATTCCGATCCTATGTTTATAATATTAACTTTTTCTTTATTTTAACTAGTAGAACACGCCCTGAAAGTTTCTCCGTTCCTTCCTTATACGTATAACCGCAATTAGATCTACATCTTGTGACCCAACATTGGAAAGCATTTTAAAAACCATGAATTTCTGTAGTAATAAAATGAAAATCACCCAACGCATTCGTTCAATACGCTCAACAATAATTGTATTTAGTAAGTTATTTTTATAACTTATTATTATTTAAAAGACGAAGGACAGTTATTTACCTACCGCGCTGACCACAACTTCGCCCACTGTCTCGCACACTGTTATAAAGCTAGTTAAACAATAAGCTCACTTTTAATTTATTCTATTAAGTTCTATTTACATTAAACTAAACCGGTTGAGGTAAAATATACAGAAAAGGTTTAATGGACAGAGATAAGGAGTTAACTTGCGGAAACCCAAGTTTGAACAAAAGGTGCCTTACCGTCGGTAAATACTACTGCATATAATTTCCAAATATTTGTCCACCCTTTGTTCTTAATACACGCCCGGGCATAAATAACGCAGATGAAAACATATTAAATGTAACAGACTTAATTACGTGACGTCACCAAAAACTTCGTGTAGTCTAAAGTAATTTACCTTCATCCTTAAAGCATTACGCCTGTACCAATTTCCCAAAATGAAATACCTCTACAACGAATATTTCTTTAACTATACATAAAGCTATCCTTGTGCAATTTAACTTGTTAAAGCATTTACAATGCCTTTATTCACGAACGTAAACAAAAATCATTCGTAACATTCATTATTTCATACTTTAATATTGTCGGCACTTACGTCCATCAGTTGGCACAACTTAGCGACTACAAAAACAGCTGCTAAATAAAGTGGCTAATTTATTGAATCCGTTAATAAACCGCTTGTGCGGCCCAGCGGGCATGGATGTACGCATAACTATACAAATACATCGACCCTTCGTAATACATAATAATATAGCAGTATTTTGGTACAGGCAGTCTCTTGGGAGATGGCTCGCCGAATAGACCGCGTGTGCGGTTCCTCTCCGTAAGTTTGTCCAGGTATTTAATAATCTTGTAAATATAAAGAGCCAGTAGGATTTGTTGTGTACTGGATTAGCACCGAAATAAAAGGAAGCACCTTCGCGCCATCTTTTCAGCTCGGAGGCCATCTCGACAGATCCGGAGTCGAAGAGGACCGAGGACAAGCGAAGACATAGCGTTACAGTTGCTTCGGATGTCGGCCTATAAGGGTCGACTAGACGAGGGTTTACGGCAATTATCGGTACAAGTCTGATTTATGCACAGCTCAGTATTTACTTTTAGTATCACCGGGTACACTGATTTAAAACAACTTACAAAATTAGGAAGTGTAATATCCATTTCATTGGTAGCGTGACTAAATGAAGACAGCTATCGAGTCGAAGCCTTTGGATTTACCGCTGCGTATTTTATTTCGTCGATTTCTTTTTCTTTTACGATCATCTGTTACATTAAACTTCTAATTTATAATAGGAGATGTGTAAAACAACAAAGAAGAAGAAGAAATCATCGACGAAATAAAACGAGTGGATTCTTTATTCAGCGTCTTACTTTAAGACGAGTTCTTGTATTTTACGTCGTGTTCGCTTCAAAAACTCAGTTAGTAGTCGTTGAATTGGGTTTGTTAAAATACAAGTAATATTTGCGACACAAAACTTGGAACATACATTACAAAACAACCCGCATTACCTATTTCGTACACAATGTTCGAGTGGATATTATTAAACATTTTGAAACTATAGCATCTATAGCTTCCTCTGTTCTCTCTAAAATATTATGAATATTTTAAGTAAAAATTAGTCACGCTCGAGTAGTGTGTTTTTAATTTTGATTTCAAATTCGAGTTTAGCCACATGAAACGTCTTTAGAGCCGTCGTTTTGAGGTTCGAATGTTATAACGCAGTAGCTAGTTAAATACGCAAATCAGACCTATAGAACTAACACCTTAAGGCCCGGTCGACACTAGCTTCAAATGGAAGCGGCACGTTGCGTCTCTTTCAATCCGATAGGAAGAATTGGCGACTCCCAACAGGAATCCGGGTCCCTCCCGATAACTGACGAGATGGATGAAGGTTCTCGGATAGGTAGAAATACATAGGAACTTATGATGCGACGCACACTTGGCGCAGGTACTTCACTGACGGCACCTTCGCTTCCGATAGCTAACGAGAGTGACGCAGGTTTCCGTGCGAAGCGCTTCGCTTTCCCCTATCGCAATACCTCAACTTTTGATAGGGCAGTGCGCATTTGCTGCCGCTCTCCTCGGTGCATGTCCGTGTGGGAGAGGGAGTAGTGCTTCTCACTTGCATGAAAGTGAGAGGTGAGTCCCACAGTACCTCTTAGGAGAGAGGTCAGCGTAAATTCATTTTATCCGACCTAAAGAAAAAGTGTTTGTAGTCTATTTTACGTAATAAAATCCTTATAATTCAATCGAATGTTAGACCAGAGTATAGTGAATTCTGTTTAAGAAGATTTGTTAACTACTTAATACAAAATAGTAACAATATTATTCGTGTAACGAAATATAGGTATGCTGAATTACTTCGTTCACTATTTTGGGAAAGTGGTACAACTCCATATTTTAAGAGATTCGTAAATAATAAATTGGGCATAAAATTTCAAGAGACGAGTGGGTTCGCCATTTTAATACTTTGTTAAATCCTATATTATGTACTAAAGCTATTAGTTATGCACCTTCGATGACAACTGTATTGGAAATGGATAAGGATTTTAATATGACGGAGTCGGTTAGTGTATTGATAAAAGCAAAGAATGGAAAGGCGCGGAATATGATTGTGTTCCTTATGAGTTTCTTAAAAATAGTACAGCAAATTTTTTGAGAAATTTCCTAAACATCTTTAACGTTATATATACTTCGGGGAATGTGCCGGATGATTTTTCAAAATCGATCATTTTTCCTCTCCACAAAAAAGATGATTTTAATATTGTGAGTAACTATAGAGGAATATGATTTTCTGATTGTGTGTCGAAGTTATTTACCGGGTTGCTTTGGCAGAGATTACAATTGTGGGTTGAAAATAATAATATATTAACAGAGTATCAAGCTGGATTCAGAAAGGGATATTCAACAATTGGCAATATTTCTAATCTGACAAATATTATAAAACTGAAAACAAGTGGCAAAGGTAACAACCTCTATTGTGTTTTTATTGATTTTAAATCTGCCTTTGACTCACCAGACAGAAAAGCAATTTATTATAAGCTATATTCTACTGGAGTATCGTTGAAGTTTTTCCAAGTTTTTTAAAGGCTATACGTAAATACAGAAGCAAGAATGTGGACATCGCGTGGATTAACAGAATGTTTTACTAAGGAAAGGGACCTGAAACAGGGGTGTTTACTGTCACCACTGATATTTTCTCTGTATTTAAATGATATGAACGAGGCGTTATTAGGAGGAGTAAATATATAGCAGGAGTTAATATAAGGTGTCTACTATATGCGGATGATGCTGTTATTATAGCGGATCGTTCAGAAATTTTGCAAGATATGATCGACAGGCTAGAGATTTACTGTGATTTATGTAACTTAGAATTCAATTTAAGTAAGTCTAAAATTGTGATTTTTAGGAATGAAGGTAGAGTAGCAAAAAAAGAGCAGTGGAAATTTGAAGGGGAGCGTATAGAAATTGTAAAAGAATACAAATATTTAGGTGTATGGTTAAGTTCAAAGCTATCTTGGGGCAGACAAATGCAAGACAGATTAGGGGCGGCTAAATTTGGTATGAATATAACATATAGTAAGTTACCAATATTTGTAAAAATTTAGGTTTTTAAAGCAGTATTCAGGGCTGTATTATGTTATGCAGCGCAAGTATGGGGTTGTATGCAATCTCAAATAGTTGAAAAATGTTATAAATTTTTTATTAAAAAGCTGCTTATGTTACCAAAAACTGCGCCTGACTTTATAATATACTCTGAGATGGGAGAGAGTCAATTGTTCTTATATACTATTTCATTACATTTCAAGTATATACAGGAAGTGTTGAAATTGAATGATCATAGGCTGCCAAATTTGCTTGCAAATGAAATTATTAATACAAATATATTCTGGTATATAACAATGTCAAGACACTTTGCAAAAAACATAACCTTGATTCTTTTCAATACTTAGAAGAAAATGGTGAAATGACTGCTATAGAAAACCTATTGAATTGTATTAAGACTGATTTTAAAAATAATTTATTGCAAAAAGCTTGTAATTCTGTTTATCATGGTATATATAAAGAGTTAAATTTTGATTTAGGAAAGAGGAATTACATGTTGCAAGTTTAATGTCAATATTAGGGTTTGTATAAAATAATAATACTGCAACAGAATCTTCTATGTTATTGTAAGTGTAGTATGAAGACTGGCCGTATGGAGCGCTACGTTCACAATATAAAATATAAAAGTACTTACACATATACGCCCTGTATGATATATTAGGCTTACTTAGGTTATCTTTAACTTTAAAATAAATATAATAAACTATCCCTAATTCTGGACAGGCTTGACCTAATACGTTGAACCTAATAAAACAATTAGAAAAGTATATTTAAGATTATGTTAGTTTTTAATGAAATAAAATTAATGTAAAAAAAACAAACTACGGGATTTTTAATTGAAATTTTTTTTAAATTATTATTATGTGGTTTAATTTTTCTACTACCGGGAGAATCATTTGTCCCAATTACTTTCTAAAACATAAATAAATCGCTCTTCTAATGTTACGAATAAAAATACTGAGCATTTGATCGTTTCGGAGGTTTTGAACTCTGATCTAAAATCGGGTTTTTTAATTTTAACTCATTGGTTTTAACATGTTCAGAGAAAATTATTGTCTTTTATTTTTATATAGTCTATTTAAAAAGTCGTTAGTCAACATAAAAGACAAAGCCATATCATAATTAATATCTAACTATCTGAAATAAACAAACCAGAAAATAAAACAAAACTATATAAATGTAAAAATTGCACCGAGCCTGTAAATTATGGTTTTGGCCTGATGAAATATTTTTTTGAAACAGTTCTTTGCCTTACTACTTTCTATAAGAACATGAAACAAATTTGACCAAAAACCTTACTCGCTTGCTAACCAAAGTAAACCTTAAAAACTACAAACCTCACAAGCGGTTATGGTAATGTAATAATAAAAATCTCGATGAGAAAAAGTTAAGTCGTTCTGTCCACTTCTAAAAATGAGTCATAAAATTTGACAATAAGAGAAATGCGATAGAGTGTCAGGCCTATTTACAAATTTACTTTCTTTAGTCTCTTCGTCGCAAAACTATTTAGGTCTTGAAACTCTTAATTTTTGTAGAACGTTATTTTCACTGGCCAAATTAGCGAGTGATGCAAGTCTGTTTTGCACCTTTGTAGAACTAAGGCAGTTTTTAAAGATCTTCATTTTTGAGAATGATCTTTCCCCGGTAGTATTTGCGATCATCAGTGACAAAATGTATCTCCAATGATGATGTTGCATTCGGGAAAGTAGAGTACAAGTAGATTAAAATGGAATAACCACCCCTAAAACAATAAATATATATTCTGCTAACTTCCCACAAATCTAGAGAGCAGAAATTTGGCATTTATTAACTTCAAGATTTGTACAGGAACGAAATAATGAAACACGCATTTTAAATAGTTGCGTCTAATGGGTGAACTGGGGGATAACAGCAGGGCTATAGAATACAAGGGCGCCAAGGAAAGCGTTCCCGTGCTGCCACTGTGATGACGTCACGGTGGTAACTCATGCTCCATTCCCACCGCTTCTCATAAGTATTCTTTGCTACAATAATTTAAATTTCTTAGCAAACCTGTAACATTTTGATGAAGCGCTCTTCTTTAATTTTAGTATTGACACTACACAAAGCAATAAGTAGACTGTAAGCAATTAGTCTAAAGATGTAAGAAGAAGACAGGGTTACAATAAAACTAATTTGTAGGTAATAAACCGTTGTAGTATACTAATGTTAGCATACTTTTAATTTGATTCTCTAAAACATTTCTAAAATTAATTGTATTTATTACAATAAACCACCAAAACTTGAATGTCATACTGCAGTTTAATAAAACATGTGTAATACTTATAAAATAAAACACATAAAAGTTATAAATACTTATACATAATGAGTAGCTTATATGCAGATATGCACATGACATAATAATTACTGCTGAGATAAAATATTTAAAAAATAAAATAAAAGTGCTTTATAGAAATTTTCCTTCCCTAGGCCTTAGGGAATACTTAATTTAATAGTTGAATTTAAACAATTGAACTATTTAAATTTAAATTGACACTGTGCAAGTTTAACTTAAAATTATGTTTTATTTTTTTATTTTTGTCATCAATAATTTTATTACTCTAGGTTTAAATTTTATTATAATTATTTGTATATTATATATTTATTTCTAATTATTTAGACAATTTTAAGTGCATTTTGCTAGTAAAGATTTTTTTTAAACATTTTAACTTAAAGCTGCAGAAGAAATTACTCCTGACCTTGGTAACTTTTCAACATAAAGTAATCTCGCTTGCAACTCTTACATTAAATGAATAATATTTTTTAATGTTTATTTTATTTTGAAGCTGATTACTTAAAATTTGTTGTTTTTAAATTTTGAGTTATCAATAATTACCAGTGCTCTAAATTTAAATTTTATTATTATTTATATACTATATATTTATATCTCATCATTCTGAAAATGTTTGATCTAATGTACTTTGTTGCTAAAAGTGTTTCTTAGAATATTTAAGTAATACTGCAGACAATATTACTTGATAATCTTGTTAATATTTCATAAAGTAAATTAAATATATTGCTAAACATATAATATAGGTGATTGTGTGTATTGCATAATTTTTTAAAGAATTATCGTCTGCAACGTTATATCAAATAACACGTGAGAGCTAAGGCGAACCGTGCTTATGCGGCGTGTCATGGTACCAGAGTGACATCACATAGGAGGGGGGGAGAGGAAGTTTGGGACAGTCGGCGAGCGTCAACATCAAAGGAGTGGACCAGCCCTGAGATAACAGCCCCTTCACAATGAAAATAAATTATTGTTATACTTCCCATGAAGCTAAAGAGCACGAATTGACACCTTTGTTTTGTAATTGGTAAATAGGAACAGTAATGCACTAGCATTTTGATTACTTGCGTCTAAGGGGTGAAAACTGAAAAAATACCCATAAAACAATAAATATAAATTATTGTACTTTTCTTTAAGCTAGAGATCAAAAATGTAATACACTTATTTCACTCGCGTACTAAGAACCAACACATTTTTGTAACCTGCGACTAAGTTACTTGTAGTAAAAATAGGGTTACTACAACTATATATTAAAAATAATTT
Source organism: Philaenus spumarius (assembly GCA_018207615.1). Lineage (NCBI taxonomy): Eukaryota > Metazoa > Arthropoda > Insecta > Hemiptera > Aphrophoridae > Philaenus > Philaenus spumarius. The sequence goes on along the minus strand of JAGFPH010002444.1, from coordinate 121,835 downwards.
GTATTAATATTTATAGAGCTAGATAGCTGAAATTTGGTATATATTATTCTTAAGTTATATTAAAAAAAGAAAAACCATATGAATCTCGATTACTTGCATCTGAAGGTAAAATGGGGCAATTACACCCATTTTCTGAGGGAGAGTGAACGCAGATGTAAAATTATTAACATAGGTGGACTGGATGCGCTTCGAAACATGAAATCATCGATAGATTTGGACAAAACTCACTACAGGAAACTCAGATCTTGTCGGATTTCAAAAACAATGATTGTACTCGATATTTAAAAACTTTTTCTTTTTTGTGAGCGAAGCGACGGATACCTGCGAGCAAATTTGACATCTCCACTACTGAAGTCCTGGGTACATCTTCTGTGATATAGTAAAAAAAAACCAAGTTAGTAGGCCTATACTCGTAATCCAATATAGTTCTGAAAAGAAAAAAGTACAAAGAGAAAGTGGTACGACTACTCTTATTGTTGGACTTGGACCCACGTACCACGCTCTATCTTAAGCCTGATTCTTCTGTAATTACTTGAATTCACCCGCTGATAGTGTAGATAAGTTTGGGTAAGGAATGGATTAGAAATGTGAACTAAAAGAACTCTCAAACAAAATAGATAGGAAATTGTTTTTACTTTTGCAAATTACATAGCTTAACCAATCTTTCAAATAAGCCTAACAATGCAAGGCCTATAAAACTATTTTTAGTGTGGAATGACTATGAAAGTGCCTTTATTTAGGAATAATAATTAAACTAACAGAGGTAAACTTACCGATCTACAGTTATAAGTTGTAAAAAAAATTATTCAGACATTTGTCATAATTTGTTTATAGTAATAATACATAAAATTTCTGCCGCATGGATCTACTTTTGTCATAACCTTATAATGGTACCAATCTGTCTCTTGATGACTTTTCACTTTGTGGCATTTTTTAGGCATAGAAAATTATAACACCAAAAAAATATGAATATAAAAACAATAAAATATGCATTTTCTTAAAGAATGAGAATATTCAAATGAGTAAAAAAAGAACTAAGTTAAAAAAAAAGGTTTTGATACATAAAAAAAATGCCAACAACTGTTTGTGGAAAGAAACAAACTGAAACTGTTTGTGGAAAGAAACTCAATTAACTACACCTGTTTATACATGAATTACAAAATTAATAAAAAAATAAAAACTGATTTATAAACAATTTCCGTTTTCTTTTTTATTGCTACCAATAAAATTTTATTAGACAAATAATGACCGTTACATGTATACAGTACACTCGCGACTATCCCCAGCCTCCAAGAAATCAACTATACAAAATTCACATTTTTAACGGCCAGTTAAGTGTCCAATAAAGCACCAATAAAAAGCCCTTCTTCACCAATTTTTAGAATTAATGTGGGTTGGATTCCCTTGTGAGTCTTTTACACATCAGCCTCTTATGTGGTCCAGGAGTTTTCCAACCAAGTTGGTGTCTTTCCCATCCCTGGTTGCTGGATTTCAAAAACCCTTCTACATAGATGCTTTAACATCTCACAATCGAAGATAATGTGCTTTGAAATGGCCGTGTCTAGTAATGAGTGCACTCAGTTTTACTTTATGATGCATACCATTCCTGGCATTTTTCTTCCCAGACCCAGTTGTTTACTGCGTTCACCGCCATAGAACATCCAATGCAGCACATTGGTTTTACTCCCATGAATAGAAAGATATTAGAAACTTACTCAATGACATGAAACATTTTTTTTTCATTTCCCTGACCCTAGGAATACTGTGTTATGTCAGTGCGAGCGTAGAAGACGGGCAGACTACAGTATGTAGTTTATTACCATAAATAAAATTTTTTAAACTTTCTTATTTTTATATTTGACTCCGGAAATAAGAATTGGAAAAATAATGTACAATTGTGTAACACAATACTGTTTATGTAATATAAATTTAAAAAAAATTTATTCATCGGAGTGTTTCGTTGCTATAGATTCCAATAAGCAAAAAGAGGACAAAGTCGTTCAAGATCAGCAATAAGAGGACGAAGCCATTCAAGATGGTGTTGCACAGGTCGGAAACAGCTAAAAGAGGACAAAGCCGTTCAAGATCAGCAAAAAGAGGACAAAGCCGTTCCAGGTCAACAAAAAGAGGACGAAGCCGTTCAAGACGGTGTTGCACAGGTCGGAAACAGCAAAAAGAGGACAAAGCCGCTTAAGATTAGCAAAAAGATGACGAAGCCGTTCAAGATCACCAAAAAGAGGACGAAGCAGTTTAAGATCAGCAAAAAGAGGACGAAGCCGTTTAAGATCAGCAAAAAGAGGACTAAACCGTTCAAGATCAGCAAAAAGAGGACGAAGGCGTTCAAGATCAGCAAAAAGAGGACGAAACCGTTCCAGATCAGCAAAAAGAGGACGAAGCCATTCAAGATCAGCGAAAAGAAGATGAAGCCGTTCCAGATCAGCAAAAAGAGGACGAAGTCTTAATTATCACTATATTAAGACATAAAATTTTTTTAGTATAAGTCAAGTTATAGTTAATTTAGTAAAGAGGTCATAATTCTAGCTGGTTATAGTTGAAGAAACTACAGTTAAATAAAAAAGTTGTAAAGGCTAAACATGCTAGAAGTACTACCTATAAAGGTTATCAAACTCATAGGAACGAATAAACTTTCTTGCTTTTTGTTATTAAGCCATTAAGACATTAGGTCGGATAGGTGTGAGTGCCTGTCATAACGCCTGATATTGGCTGTCTTTATAAAATATTCTGAAACAACCTGTTGGTTGTTTGCCAGCTTAAAGGAATTGATAGCAAACATGAGTTTTCGTTCTGTCTTTTAAAAAAATACATATGCCATAAATGTTTTTGTTTACTTCTGTAAATTTAATTAATACTCTCAAATATAATTTAAACTATTATTAAAAAGTAATTTATGAATTACAATAATGTATAATATTTAACTCATAAATAACAAATAAAAACTATACAAACCTTCTCTAGTTAGGCACAGCCTAAGTTTTCTTTAAAAATAGTATATTTTGTTTAAATGTACACAGTTTTTATTATAATATGAGGAGTTAAGCAACAGAAATACACTATAGTGAGTTGGTGAAACTTATAACAGAGGACTTCAATCAAAAAGCAGCTCACTTAATGGCCAAAACAGAGGGACACGCATTGTTTATACTAAAGTAAACAAAGGTAGTTCCGGTTATTAATAAAAGTTAAAAACAAATTACAGGATTATTATAAAAACTGTTCTTCAGCATGAACTATAAATATACAGGGTGGCCCATAAGTAAAGTTCCAAACTTTGGGAAATGGTTCTATGGGTCAAAATAAGAAAAAAAGTTCATACAAACACAGACCCGAAAATGCTTTGTTTTCTAGATATCCGCCATTTTGTTTTTTGTACAAAATAATTCTTATCTGGGTTTGACTGATTGAGTTCAGATGCCGGGTAAAATAAACCAATTAATACACATAACTTGGCTATTATCCTTCATCCGATTGTTTTGATAGTTACAATTTTTTTTGTTAAAATGTACGGTTTTTGAGTAATTTAGGTTTGAAATTTTCAAACAGCCGCCATTTTGAAACTCATGATTGGATTTAATCGCTTATTTTTCTTGAGATATATCATTGTTAGGTTAAACTTCATGCCAAGTTTGAACTCAATCAGTCAAACCGTTGTCCAGATAAGAATTATTTTGTACAAAAAATAAAATGGCGGATATTTAGAAAACAAAGCATTTTCGGGTCAAACTTTTTTTACAGACTTTTTTTCTTATTTTGACCCATAGAACCGTCCCCCGAATTTTGGCACTTTACTTATGGGACACCCTGTATAATTATTTATTCGGACATCTGTCATCACTTGTGTACATCAAGTTACTAGACACATATCAACTCTTGTTAACAAGTGAAACATCTAAATTAGATGTCAAAAGCTGAAATAACAAACAACATAATCATTAAACAAAATTTTAAAGTCTGGTGTGACCCGTATTCTTCTTGCTGAAATTTTATATAACTATATATTTTTTTTTACAATTTGGATTGATAGAAAATTTTGCATAATGTTTTATACCATTAACCCATTGGCCTAGATATTTATTCAGAACCATTCAGCAACGAGTTCCGAGGTCCGAATGTAGTTCCGGAAAGAGTGCTGTTCCTTGAATGTAGATATACGGAACCGTCCCGTAATGATCATCAAATACAGACATACGGAACTGTCCTGTATCATTTACAATATAGGCCTGTTCTGTAACATGCAGTTGCCCGAATATAAACATGTAGAAAAGTTCTGTACTGAGCTCGCTGCCCAAATATAGACATACAGAACTCATCTGTAACGACTTAGCCCGAAATACAGAAGTGTTTTGTATTTGACAAAAGATCTATACCAACTTTATTTTGTTGTTTTGTCACTAGACAGCGATGTAATACACTTCATACATTATCATGTGTTTGAAAAATAAATACTTTAAATTTAGTTCAAAGACCAAGAAATTATGGTTTTGGCCATTGATGCCAGTTACAAACAGCTAAGTTATATTCTTGAATCTAGAATACAGACTATGCTGTGTATTGTTTTTGAAATTGTCATTTTATTTTTTATTCGGTTTTACAAAGGTAAAATTTTTGTTTCTGACATACGTTTGTGCTTGGTCTAGCCTTGGGCGACGAGAGAATTGTGACGAATTTTAATAGGTTGCTTAATCTATTATGAGCGATTTGTAACTAAACTATTGTTCAGATCAATATAAAAATGGACTTTTAGAAACTTTATGATACTTTCTAAATAGTGACCATGTTTTGAAAGTGATGATGAATAAAATTAAAACGGAACAACGACTTATGCTTTATAATTTAAAAATTTGGATATAATATAAACTAAAGATATAAATGTTATCTTGTAGTGAATAATCTGCAAATTAAAAGAAAATATTTAGAACAAAATTTTACCCGAATTCAGTGTTCTATTTAGTGGGTACCTTTTTGCATTAACGGAACACATTTAAAACAATAATCGTTTTTGCTATTTGTTTATATAACTGTTTACAAAGGCTCTGTCTAAAATTTTTGACAATTTTTATTGCTACTGTATGCGTATGCAAGCATTAAAAACCGCTAAGCCAATGGGTTGGTTTGTGATTTCTTTTAAATCTTAGCGTTTTCTTAATAGGTACAAAATGACAAATATTTTAATTGAAATTAAACATAAACTATCCGCTTTACAAAAATATTACAAAGGATGATCCTTTTATTTACAATTTCAAGAAGGTTAAAAAACAACCTGCTTCAGTCAAGGTCACTAAGCACTTTACAGATATCGGCATGAATCCTGACACTTGGCCTCACCCTGGCGCGATGGGGTGGGGGTATAGGAAAAATGCATATGTGAAGAAAAAAAACATTTACCCAAACCCATTTCTAATTGGATTCATCCTTCAAACGAAGTAGTGGATGTTTACCTCACCCTTAACACATTCACTGCTACGCAAATTTCATATTTCCTATGCTAGGAGCTGATTTTTGATTTTTTATATTTATAGCCTAAATGAGTAGAAATTACTTTATTTTTTATTTTTGAACCGTTCTAGGTAATAATCACTAATATTTTAAAGCGGACGCACACGTGCGACCATAGCACATAGGCTAACATTGGTGTGCGAAGCACGCAATGCTCTGTGCATTGAAAATTCTCCCAATAAGGAGGTAGGCGTGCGAAGCACGCAATGCA
>JAGFPH010002444.1:84586-106615 GCA_018207615.1 Philaenus spumarius | reverse complement strand
CGTCAGTATTACCAGTTGTTTTAAAATGTATGACCGACTACATAAATCAACCATTTCACTGATAAGATTATAAAACTAGTGAGTCTGTGAACCAAGCCTGTACCACTGATACTTTTAAATTAGTGAACTAGCAAATCATTCCCGAGTTGCCAATAATTTTAATAGTAGTGATCCCATGAATTGTGTCCGTGTTGCAATAACTTTCTAGTGGTAACATTAAACACAAAGTTTAAACCTAATCTGCCCAATAAAATATACACAATTATTCCTAATACTATGACATTATTTTAACATTTTAAAGATTTACATAGTGACTAAACTAGAACACGTTTAGTATAAAATAAAAGATTACATACATGGCAAAACTGTGAGGTGTGATTCCCCTTTATTTGTGCCAAGAGAGTTGCCCAGTTCGCACTGATAAGTGCCGGAATCGCTAAGTACTGTATTCATAATAATAAGTAACTGATCTTCTGCTGTGAAGAAATGTCGATCAGTTATTTGAAGATAATTCCCGTCTTTAGTCCAATGCAACTTGGGTTTAGGAGAGCCAGAAGCCATGCATTCAAGAACAATGTTCGAACCTATTTTTACTTCTTTATCTTCCATTTTCTTTACAAATGACGGAGGTTCTGAAACAAACAAACCACATATTTTGTTAAATTTATAATTTATGTTCTGTACTAAATTAGATTAAATTAATGTCAGGTGGACTCCTCCTTGAAGGAAAACACTTTGCACATCAACTTCATGTTTATTTTGCCTCCTTTGTTACCGTTGTACACTTGTTAAAAGCCTGTACCCCTTGTGAGGTCCAGGATTTTCTCCACCTAGTACGTGTCTTCTTCGTCCCCCGGTTGCTGGATGACGCATCTTGCAATCTCTTGGGTCTGTCCACAAAACCGACAGTTTTGGTTGGTCCTGTTATTGCAAGATGTTTCCTGACCTGACCTGAACTTGATCAGGGACCATTGTAAAAAAAAGTAGATTCATGAATGTGTTGGAATAATTCGAAATTTACAGGAATTTAAATAATAACATCAGTATACTACTAAATGAAAAACTTTACTTTGATTTAACCCTTTTAGTGCCAGGCCCAATATGCAAGATTCGTCTAAAAGTGCCAAGCCGTTTTTGTACTTTTGTAGTGCTTTTATATAACACTTCATAACTTATAAACTATTCATGCTATACTAATAAAACTTTTAACTCATCTAAAAAATACTATAATGATGTTGATACTCAGATTGAAACTGGTCAACCTTTATTAAAAAAATTTTAAAAAATTCACAAACAGCTGGTTTTAAAACAAAAATTTTGTTAAAAACTGAGTTTGGAGTGCCATAACACTATTTGAATCATTCACTATCATATTAAAGCATAATTATTATTGAAGAAGACTATATTTTATACATTATTAGAAAAAATCATAAAAATCCACTAAAAAATAAAAAAATACATTAAAAAAACAAAGTTTATATCACGCGCCTTTTTTTTACAATAACACAATTGGTAAACAAGAGTAACTATTTATACTAATTAAAAGTAAATATTGAGTCACTACCATTTTTATCTTTAATTTATAAATAAATTCGAAGAAATTGTAAGTAAAACAAAGAAATGAAGTAAACACACTACGCCTAAATAGCTTATAGTAAACAAAGTTTGTAGGTTAGCTAGGCCTAGCCTACAGTAACTATCACTAAAGAAACACAAATTAAGAATATATTAAACTAAATGAACAACAAAAGTTAATTCAAATAAAACACAATACCAAAAAACACAAGTCTATTGTCCTAAAATATATAAAAATACAATAAACATTCTAATAAACACAACAGTAACAATGTTTCAACTCAACTACGCTAGACCTTGCGTCTGCTAGGCCGGAACAGCTGTTCACTAAATCGATAGTATTTCAACTATTTTCTGTCCAAATAAGATTATTTTTACATAGGTTTAGAGCTGAAAGATTGCTTTATACAACTAAGTGAATGCCAACGCCATCTGTTAGAATTCATAGGAACTATGTGCACAAATACTAAATGCGCCGATACAATCGGCGTTGGCACTTCTTGCATACGTATGTTGCGCCGATCGCATCGGCGCGTGGCACTAAAAGGGTTAAACACATTATCTGATTCTTTACTAAAGATTAGCTTCCCCCTCCATCGACTAGAGTAGGCCCCAGTGGTCTGTTAATGATGCAAATGAAATTGACTCTTTGCCACTTACAGTGTATCATGTGTTCTTCATAGAAATGTATTATTTTAATGAAATGTACAGTGATTCAGGCCTGCAGAATATGTCCGAACGCCCGAACGAACGAGGTTCGGGGGAAATTGGGACTGAGCTGGCCTAATCGGTTTGTACAATACACATACATACACACAAGCACACCCTCACAAAGTTTGTTATCTGCTCTCTGCTGCAAGCTGCAAGTCGGACAGGGATCCTATTTAATTTTCACCGCACAAAATATCATAAGGTCGAGCCGCTGATACAATATTAATCGCACAAAATATCGTACGGCCGAGCCGCGATACGACATTTTTGTGCCGGTTGATGAATGGCAGTTTCCTGATTCTTGACTGGCGTCCAAATACTTTCATTAGGTATTAAATAATTATTATGATACTGGTATGCAAATTTTGATTAGTTTCATACAAATGATATTATTCAAGTGATAAGAATTAAATCATTATAAACCAAGTTATACAACGACACTTAGTGCATAGGTATTACTGATGTTTTTCTTCTTTTTTTTTACCGAAATTTGAAATTAGTCTTTATCAGTAAAATGCATGCAATGTGATGACTCATTTGTTTCCATTTTCATTGCGTAGATGGGGTGGAGGGATGAGATATACTGTCATCTGTTATTATATCTCATATCTTTCGTTTCGAGTTTTCGACCCCGTCAGTTTAAGCAGCAAGTGGTCTAGGTGGTTGTTTATTACTGTGATGTTTAAATTTATATAGTGATTCTTTCCATCGCAATTGTTTATTATTGTGATGTTTAAGAGGCAAGGTAGTGAACCATCGGAGGGTTATTAAGTATTATATTTATAGTGTTTTGTAATATTATCAGTAGTGACTGTGGTAGGTAATTTGGTAATTGAATTGGAACTAATTAAACATAACATTTAACTTGTTTAACATTTAACATTTAAACATAACATTTAACATTTAACTTATTTACCACTTAAGTATTAGGCCTACTTTTAAACATAATAAAATAGCAATAATCAAGTTGTATTTTTTTTTAACCTTTTGGGACCATTTGACGATATTTCACAGTAGATATTTAACTTCACCGTAGTTATTTAAGTAAAAATAATGTCATTATTATTTTTTTGAAGATGTATATTGGAATTTATAATGAATATAATAATAATAATTAAAACATAATGTCAATAAATATGTTGAAATAGATAAACAAATTGTTAATGTCCGGCGCATCTGTAAGGAATAGCGATCAATTTTGGGGAAATTTTTAGTGAAAAAATTCTGTTCTGGGGAAATTTCGTGTGCTAAAACATTCTCTGCACCCCTGCAACGATTGAGTGTTTCTGTTTTTAATAATTTACAAAAGATTATCTTGCTGAAAAACTTCAAAATGGCCAAAACAGCCGTCGTAGTACAACAATAAAATTATAATTTTGGAGATGGTAAGTCATAATAATTGCATAATACAATCAATATTTGGAATGACGAAAAAAAAATTTATAAAGAAGTAAAACTTTTAAGTTAACTCGAGCTAGAGTTGAGATGATGTGTTCAGTAATATACTTAGGGCGATGTGTTCAGTTATTATACTTTCGATAATAATCACTCGTGGAAAGTAAATTTTGGAGTACCTCGAGGGACAGTGTTGGGGCCGATTTTATTTATATTTATTAACAGTTTGTGTGAGCTATTTTATTTGATACTACACCAATTTAATTTATTCTAGGCTTAGAAAAAAATAGTTATGGAAGATGATTTAATACCGAGACTGAGATTATTGTTCTCGAACGGTACTTAAAGCACATAAAAGGCCAATTTTGTAAATTTTCCATTAAAAACGTACAATTACACTACTCAAACTTTACTTTATAAATGTTAAACTTACATAAATTTGAATATGAAATGTCTAAACACCCTAGAATTGACAATTGTTCCATTACATAACCTTTTTAACCTCGGACCAAAAAATTGGAATTACAAAATTTGTACGTACACATCACTACCACAAAAATGTTGAAAAAGAGGCTATTTGCATAAATTCGGAAAAAAAATTATAATTTTGTTAATATGTGTACTATTGAAATGAGTGAGGTCTCAAAATGTTAGGAATAAAATGTATTACAAAATAAAAAAGTATTTATAATTATTTAAAGTTTTTAAACCCGCACATCCTCAAAAAAAAAAATAAAATATAATAAAAACGTTTTTCGGGAGACTTTACAAAAGAAATAAATAAAAATTTACTAGTGTAAATCTACATCATATCATTCTAAATATTATTTTCTGTAACTTATAAAAAAAATTTTCTTTCTAACTCAAATATTAAACTTTTAACAGTTTTTTTCTAATTTTATGCTACATGTAAAAAAACAGGTAAAATGAGACATAGTATACAAAATAAATAAATTTAAAAAATTTAAGTACTAACCAAATTTATATTGTGGTATAAATTTATATATTTTTGTCTGTTGATATCAACACAGAAATGTTTATATTTGCACATGTATCTACACTAAAAGTTAACTTTTTAAAAATGACAAATGGTTTAGGCCTTATTAATGACATGCTTCAATAAGCATTCTGGATGACATCCTTCCTTAGGGCCATGTTATACCGCATACGACCGCCATATTTTCAACGACGCGGCACTAGCAACGATAAACCCAGTTATTCGGAGCGCTTTCAAAGCGACCAGAGAGGTCAGTGTAATTAAAAAAAAGTATCGACTTTTTCCAGGTTCTAGTGGTTATTGTTTATTTCAAAGTGATTATTATGTAAGGTACTTCAAAGATACAAAATGTTTGACACGGAAAAATGTATTTACACCATGTAGTAGCAGGCACCTATATGTGCTGTTAAGTCAAAGGATTACAGCAATAAAAATTGAAATCCAAATGCTGGTTAACCCACCGTCTAGCCTTCCTCTTACACAATTCCTCAAATTATATTTCTATTGTTTGTATTACAATTAATAGACAGTCTAATTGAATAATGTAATCGACGCGCCTATAAGATTCTTAAAAATGCCCACTATTGTAAATACTTAACAATGAGATTAAAAATCATCTTGTAACGTAACATTTCCATTACCTAGCACAGTTAAAGTAGCGTTGGCTACTACGATTCCGGCTTCGTTCTTAGCGATGCAACTGTATACGCCCGTATCCGCTGACTTTACGTTGGTGATGAACAGAACGTCGTCCATCGGCATGACGTGTACTCGACGTTCCTGAGCAGCCGGAAAGTCATTGCCGCCGTCTTTCTGCCAGGCTATCTGTGGAGTCGGATGTCCGGTCGCCGAACACGCCAGACGAGCAGTACTGCTAGCTTTCACTGTCACGTTCACCGGTGTTTTTACCAAAACAGGAAAAACTGAAACAAAAATTGTACACTATTTTTGTATTCATTCAAAACATTAGGAATTTTAAATAAAAAATATCAAGATAATATCTTTCCGTTGTAAAATAAAATTGAATAAACCTATAATAAAGCGTTTTACACAACGGAGGATGCCATTTAAACATTTTTAGCCCAAGTTTCAAATCTATCCTTCTACTAGGTAATGGGCGGGTGGGATTTTTAAGAGGGTCTTGTTGTAGGTTTTTTTGTACGTTGGGAAAATTATATCGACTATGAAAACATCAGCCTATGATGTGGGCCGGGTAAATACCCAGTGGGAAGGTACATATACCCCAATGGTCATTTAAATACCCAAAACGAGGGTATTTTTAGTTTTTTAGATTTATACACCATTGTTTGATGTTTTGATGAAGTGTTGGGCAAACAAGGACTGAAACACAGACATTTGATGCCTTAAATTGAAATTAGCAACAGTATTTATCCTTCAAAACTAAAAAAAACTAAAAAGTACGTCCAGGTATTTTTGGGTATTAAAACATTTTACGCTGCTTTTGTCTTTCTTAGTTCTTTCAATTTTGTTTAATGTTTTTTTTCTTCTTCTCAAACTAAGACAAAATGTTGGTAACATTTGATTACAGTGTATTTTACATAGCAAAAGATTAAACTAGAACCTAATTAGTTACTGTAGTTAGCTTTTATTTATAATAAAAACTTTCAAATACTTTAACAATCTCACAAAGACCTTTCTTTTACCTTCTTTTTTCAATTAAAGAAGTGAAACTAAATAAGTTCAATTTATTTTTACCCAGGTTGTCCCTACTTAATTAATAATGTTCATGGTCAAATAAGGATATAAATAGAAATTCACTATGTATGTTCACTCCTAAAGTATTTTTTTCTGGATTTTTCAGGTTAAACCTATTTTTTATTTATTTCTTAATCTTTTAACCTAAGTGCTAAGTCCCAATTCTAGTTTCTGTTCATTTGAATAACTTTCTAGTGGTTGTAACAACTCTGAAAAATGAGTTTGCGTACATTTCCTAAGGTTTAACTTATTCCGAGATGGGATTTTTAATTAAAATTCTAAAATACCCGGGTATTTATGAACATTGGGTATTTACCTTGATTTATAAAAACCTGGGTATTTTACATCAGCCAATGAGAACACTCGAGCAACTTCTGAGAGTACAACATTATTAACTCATTATAAGTTGACATTACATAAATTAGAAACCTGAACTAACTACACTTTATTTTAATAATCTTTACTTTATTTAACATTTAACAAAGTAATAAATGTATTGTTTAGAATGGTGAAATGACTAGTAAATCTTACCATTCGTTTATAAATTTAAATAGCAAAAATTTCACACAAACATTAAGTACCGTAATGTCCAACTAATCCAGTCAAATGGTAGTTTAACCGTTTGATGAGCTAGATTTTTTTAAATTTCTCTGAGTCCGACATCGCTAATTTGCTGTTGCGCTCCACTGCCGGACTCATTCCGACACATGTTTTAATATGATTTCTATGTTCTAAACAAGTGTAGAATCTGTGGTTTTCGGTCTAATGAGACTTCAATGTTGTTAAAACAGTTTAGAAGCCAGTGACAGATTATATTGGCTATGGAATCTATTTTATATCTAATGAAGTTGAACAGCTGCCAGTCATGATCGAGAAATACAAGTAGTATTTATTTTTATTGTACGTTATTATTTTGCAGTTTTGTAAAGCTCTTTTGTGTAAATTTTGTTTATGTTAAATAATGTAGTAATCTTGTTTTTGTTTTATTTTGTGTTGAGAAATGGCAGCTTTTTAAACTATATGTACCATTATTTTACAAAAATGTTATTGTTAAAATACATTTTTGAATAAATATGAATACAATTGACATATTAAACAGGCACATTTACTGTAAAAAGTATTTTTCACGCTCTATTCATTTTTATTACTACTTTTAAATTTAAAAAAAAAACATATTTTTTACTTGTTTGACCTAATATATTCAAAATAGGCCTACTCAATAATAAAATTTTGTTAAACCTCAAGACTATTTTTTTAGTTATTTATTATAGTTACATTTAGTGTAATAAAGTATTTTAAATAACGCAGCACATAATAGGACATACTATATTAAATAGAACGTTTCAAAACGTTGATGCTAGCTGAACGAAAACTCCAAGACGTTTTAAAACGCCGAAGCTCTAAACGGTAATAACACAGCAATGTCGATGCTCATCAATGGTTAATAGTGCTTTTTTTGGATAGGCAGCATAATATGTTTTCAATGTGCAGGGTTGAGCAAAAAAAACTATGTTTTTGGGATGCCAACGCCTTCCCAATTCGATCACTTTCTTGAAAAAAAGGATGCAAACATTTGTTTTGTTATATCTCTGCGACCGTAAGGTTAAAAAAAATTTGTATATAGTATCTTTGATAAGGGAATTATTTACAACATTTTGCTTTAAATGTTTTTACTTTTTCCATACTGCGCATTAGTTAAATGCTTTAACATTTCTGAAAATATGTTTTTGTGAGATAGTTTTTTTCAGCTTGGTAAATGCCTATACTATTTAACAGCTGTAGTGGACAGGCAACTACAGTTCATCCACCGAGAGTTTAAAGTGAATCGCCACCTTACAATGGCCGACGTTATGGATTTGGGCCAATGAGGAAAATGAACATCTCGTGTGCGACGGGCGACTCTGCATATGATTCAAAGTAGTTCTTAGTAAACAAAATTTCTCTTCTCTAGCCCAACCTAGCGGGTGAACAGGTCCCTGAGGTAGGTCCGTGCGGCCATAAATATTGTAGGGGGAGGCCCTTCACTTTAAACTCTCGGTGAATGAACTATAGAAACAAAAAAAGTATATCTAATGGAAATCTTTACGAATGTTTAATTCCTAGTATTCAGCGATCATCGTCCAGGGTAAAGCTCCCTTAGAACTAAAGTTTTGATGTATATAAAAGGCATTTTTGTAAATTATAGTCATTATATAGTGGTTGATATTATTATAGTCGTTGAATATAAAGTTACGCAATTTATTTAATTGTAATTTTTTTTTAATCAATTGATCCTTAATCTGAGTTTGTCGGCGCAATAAAAAATTACTTACCCAGAACCGACAGGTGTGCTTTCCGAGAATAGACGGTACCGAACTCATTGGAAACAACGCACTGGTATTGAGCACTGTGATCCAAAGTTACATTGCTCAGCTTCAAAACAGAAGTCTGAACACTTTTGTCGATAGCATCAGGTTCTGTAAATATATCGTCTATGTTGATGTCTTGGTTGTTTCTCTTCCACTTGAAATTCATCTGCGTATCGGAGGACGACTTCGCATGACAACTGAGGGTGACGTTCCCTCCGGTCAACGCCACCTGGGAGACTGGGTCTTTTGTTATTTGCGGCTTTGGATAATCATTTGGAGCTGTAACAAAATAACTTGATTATAACACAGAAGTGTGGTAGGAATCTTATAGGTGAGTTTTTGCAACCCTTCTCTTGGTTTCTATCCTTAACATCGATTACCTGGACATTTTTAGTATAGTCGTCTAGCTGCACTTGGTCCAATAGTCAGAAGTGAACAAAAATTTTATCTTACAATTAAGTGAAGGCGTTTTTTTATCCAGACAAGGGGGTGTTTTGTTTAACTCTTAAACTGTCAGACTTCTCAATTTGAGCAGTCGTGGGGGCGTGGCACTTGAAATAGGTCAACTTCGACAACTCTACTTGTATTGAATATTTCACCCAATAAAAACCATCCAATCGCAATAAATCAACAACCGTTGGAAAGGAATGATTTAAACTTTCATTTTTGTATTTAAATTTTTTTTCTAAAACGTTTATTTACATATGTAATCGTCGTTGTAAAATTGTAGTTTTCTGTAAATCTTTTTCCGCGCGTGAAACACAAAGCAATTATACTCAACTTTGTCACGTCTCTAAAGCTCAATGGCGCTCGACAAAAATATTTTGACCAATAATATAAAGATACCATTGGATTTGTCAAGATTTTAACTTTCTAAAACTGCCTTCCAATCAATTCAAAAATATAGAGGTTTCTGTAAACCCTTGCAATTGAACGGTTTTAAACCAATGAAACAGCACATCTTGCATTCGAGATATTGCTTACAATTGATTGTCTTTCTATTGATATTTTTATATCATTTTGTAGGGAAAACTTCCATCTTTCATTTGGTGTAAAGTAAACTAGATTTTACCGGTTAGATGTTATTCAAACATCAGTGAGAAATACAGACTTTCGTAGAATACAAACCAACGATTGAGATCGCAAAGGAAGCGATCTGTTTCCCACGCTCTTCCAACGGTCATTTTTTTGTATTCCCTTTATCCCCGCGAGGTTTCATTTGTTTCATCTCATTTTGTGATTCAAGTAAACTAAGTCAAATACTTTTATGAAATAATGATTTACAAGTATACAGTTCAATTCAACGATTTATTACACTTTCTTATAATAATATTTCATTTTTGGGCAAAGCATATATTCCAAAATTACTATTCAAAATAGGCCTAGTTTTGTTAGCAGTCTTGTAGTAGGAACATAAAAACTGGTGTTTTCAAAATAAGAAATTAGAAATTGATAAATATTTTTATACGGTTCTATTTAGAACTAAATTACAAAACATTTTTACATTTATGAAAAAAATTACAAAAAATTTTTTCTACTGTTTATGTAAGCCCAAAGTTGAACCTTTTCCTTTCGTTACTGAACATTTTTGCTTCTTGTGCTAATAACTTGGTAAATTTTACATCAATCATTTTTTTACTGGGCATATATGAATTCTTTGAACCTTTCTATACAAAAAAGCTATGGAACACTTTTGGTTTGGTTTATAATTACTATATTTGGCAAATTTTTGAAAATATGCTTGCACACGCACCGAAATGGCTTCGCTTTGCAAAACATTAACACGGACATTTTAAGGGTTAACCCTAGAATGGACGGGCTGGGTCTGTGAGGCCCAGATGATTTTATATTACATCTGTGTTAGCATCTGTATATTAGCAACATTGTTTTGGTAAAATAGTGTTATACTGCTGAAAACATTCCTAGGTTTGACAGAAAACATGTTCGGATCAATAAAATTAATTTGAAATTTTTTATTCATGGCTCTGACAGGCACAGCCCGGCTACTTAACTTATTTTGTACTTTCATTCTGGGTTAAAAGACCACATGCACTTATTTCTGTATTTTAACCTTTTCACTACGGTACTATAAGATAGTACACCCTGCCCAACCCCATTCCTGAGTAATTCGGTTTATTTTACTCATTACGTCTCTAGACTTCAATAACTATATTCTAAGACAATATATTAGATTAGATTAGATTTATTAGCCTCATTTACGGCATACAAATTTCAGCAAAGCTGAAGTATACATGTGAGTTGTCCTACACTTAGAATACATATACACATAATACTTTAATATTTTAATAAATAAAATAGTTTAAACAAGTTAGAACAATAAATATACAAGATATAAAAAAAATATATATATATAATACATTATTACAGACAAATCAACAATGTTATATAGCCTCAAGGACTACTTGTCAAGTACTCTCTCACTGAGTAAAATGCCCGCTCAGTGAGGTATCTTTTTAATTTTTTTTTCAAATTCACACTGGGAATCAATTTTTTTCAAATACTGGGGCAGTCCATTGTACAACTTCAAACCTGAGTAATACACCCCCCCGTTCAAATACCTTCAGTCTATGAATAGGATATTGTAGTATTTGCTGACGGAAAGAATATCCATGCTGGTGCTGACTGACCCCACTCTTGTGGGATTTAAAATAGAGCAAAACGTTCAAAATATAAATACATGGCAGGGTTAAAAATTGGATTTTTTTAAATATATCTCTACACGAATCTCTATACTTCAAATTACAGATTATTCTTATTATCTTTTTTTGTAGACAAAAAATTTTTATGGACTCTACAGAATTACCCCAGATGGCTACGCCATATCTAAGGTGTGAGTAAACATAGGCATAATACACGGTCTTAATTGTGGCATAACTGCAAGTTTTTGAGATTGCACGAAGTGCGAAGCACGCAGAGTTAAGTTTATTTAAAAGAGAATGGATATGACATTTCCAGTTTAATTTCTCATCAATAATGATTCCCAAGAGTTTTGAGGAGTCGGTGCTTGTAATCATGGTTTCTAAATAAGGCAAAACTATTTTATTTCTTACACATTTTGATCCAAAATGAATCATTTGTGTTTTACTTGGGTTTAATTTTAAACTATTAACTGAAAACCAATCCTCAGCCATTGTTAATGCCAATGTCAAGGATTTCTCTAAATCTTTAATGTTTTCTCCAGAAATTGTCAGAGTGGTATCATCAGCAAATAATACAGCTTTAGTTTCACCTACATTATATGGTAAATCATTTACATAGATCAAAAACAGTAAAGGTCCCAATATTGAGCCCTGGGGAACCCCTCGCCGATTAATTTGCCAAGACGAATTATAGGACTTACGAGAGTCTGTATATAATACTCTTTGCCTTCTGTTAACTAAGTAACTCTGAAACCAATCGTTTGCTACTCCACGTAAGCCATAATAACTTAATTTACTTAAAAGAATTACATGGTCAACACAGTCAAAAGCCTTAGACAGGTCACACATCACAGATGCAACATGACCTCTTTTGTCAATTGAACGTATTATAGACTCAACTAGTTCATAAATAGCAGATTCTGTAGAAAGCCCTTTTCTAAAACCAAATTGATGTTCTGTTAAGACTTTATGTTTATCAAAAAAATTTAGAATTCTAGTCATCATTAGTTTTTCAAATATTTTAGACACTACTGGTATAAGGGCTATAGGGCGGTAATTAGTAATGTCGGTCTTATCACCTTTTTTGAAGATAGGTTTGATATGGGTATACTTTAGTTTCTCTGGAAAAACACCTAGTTCAAATGACTTATTAATTAGAAAGGATAGTGGTTTTGCAATAATATGTGAAGATGTTTTTAATACTAAGGTAGGAATACCATCCCAACCTACAGCTTTAGTATTCTTTAATTTATTAATAACTTTATGAACTTCGTTGGGGGTGGTAGGACTAAGAAACAAAGAATTTGGAAAAGGATTGCTCTTCTTTTTCAGTGCATTAGTCATTCTATCTAGATTTACGTTAGGGTTAAGATTATTTGAAATCCCAACAAAATATTTATTGAAAATGTCAACAATTTCATCTGGGTTCTCAATAATGGAACCTCCACAGTTAAGCTTAGTATTATCATCACATAAGGCATTAATACCACCAGTTTCCCGTCACACAACTTCCCAGACCGCTCCAGATTTATTTTTAGCCATTTCAATGTGTCTGTCATTCGCCATACATCTTGCAGCCTGAATGACTCTCCTCAATATTTTACAATATTTTTTATAAAAACTAGTAAGTGCAGGGCAGCCAAGGGTGCGCTGGGTCTCAAACAACATACGTTTTCTCTCACATGATACTTTAATACCTTGTGTTATCCAAGGAAGTCTCATAGATTTATGTCTAACCTTTACAAGTTTGGGTGGGAATGCTTCTTCAAATGATCTACTAAACTCCTCCATAAAGGTGTCAAAGTTTTTGTTTAGGTCAGACAGAGGAAAACCAATTTGTAATAATTTATTATTTTCTAGAATAGAATTAAAATACTTAATATTCTGTTTATTAAATAACCTTTTAGACCGAAAAATAGGGTTAGTAATTTCTTTGTATTTGAACATCTTTATCTGAATTGAAAGTGCTTTGTGGTCGGACAGGCAAGGTTCATACAATTCACATTTAACTGGTATGATATTTGTAAAGATATTAGTTGCAGAACCAGCCGCTACTCTAGTAGGGGTATCAAAATGAGGGAAAAGGTTATAGGATTTAAAAAGATAAAGGAGTTCGTCCTTTTCTCTACTATTATCAATGATTTAACATATATTTACTAAATCGGTATAGTTTTTTAAAAGGTATCCAAGTTTTCACATAAAACTATAATTATTAAAACCCTTTTGTAGGCAAAATATGCACAGTCTGTAGAATAGGCCTAACATTCTGTTTGGTAACCAAATTATCATAAGATTCATCTCTATAATACCTGCCCTTATCTCCCAAGTTGATAAAGATTACAGGAAAAATAAAGTCCATGACAGTTGTAATAGTTTTTCAAAAATTATCAAATCTGAATTACTAAGGGGCATATTACACTGTCAAAGTTATTTGTCAAATATTTGGTAAAACTTTTATCAAAGAAATCTTTGACAAAGATTTGTCAAAGAAAACATATTACGTCTGTATAACTTCTTTGATCAGTTGTTTTATTAACTAGATATATTTTGGGGTTATGTTTCGTTTATTCTTTTATTATTTATTAACTACTGTATTATTAAATAATGACAGTTGAAAGATCGTGATTCATATCATAACGGGTTTGTCGGGTTTTAAGATTTCAAAAACAAATCTTGTAAATATACTTTTTACAACAAAGCAAACATAATCAAAAACTCTTCAATGTTTTACAAAAAACATAAACAGGCTATACTGTAAACCCCAATATTACAGACTGCAAAACATTTGTAAATTGTTCTAAGAGTTTTTGCCTTACATCGCGGTTTTTGTAGGCATTCGTCTGAATGTTCCACAAAGATTCTTCTTTTTCATAATATAAAATTAAAGTTTTCATAACTTCAACACTCCAAGTCAATTTTGCCATCGTATTATAAATATAAAAGGAAAGGAACACATACGCTATAATATATGAAAACTGAAAAAAAACTTGTATTTTGAGGTTAGGAGGTTACCTAATAACTGCGTACTATATGAATATTTTAGTACTTTATTCTTATTCTTTTTTGAAAATCTTTGTCAAAGTTTACAACATGTCAAAGATTCATCAAAGTTTGATGAACAAATTATTTCGTCAAAGAATCGTTAAATTTCTTTGATGGGAAACTTTGATCAAAGAAATTTGACGTTTATTTGATAGTGTACTATGTACCTAATAAACTACAAGTTAGGTTATAACAAATAAATGTCTTATTCCTTTAAATAAGTATAATTGAGTAAAACTATATTTTTATTATGTTTGTAAAAAAGGCTCATTTTTTATTATTAACTATATCGTCTGCATATGTAAGTTGGTATTTCGACATTTAATACTTACAGCAAACAAATTCTTCTTGTTGTATTTTGGTGATCGACCTTCCTTTAAGCTTGTTCGGGTACGCACAGAAGATGTTGTCTAGCACGACACGAGCTTGTAACAGCCACAACGGAAACCACCCCAAACCACAATCGCAGATCAGACTCGAAGTGTTCAAACTGAGAACTTCCAGTTTAGGCATCGCTGACAACGCATCTTTATGTATTGTATTTATAGCGTTGCTAGACAGATCCAAGTTTGTCAGACTGTTCAAACCGACAAACGCTTTTTCACTTATTGAAGTGATTACATTATTGGACAGATCCAACAAAAGCAATCGCTGTAGTCCGACAAAAGCGCCTTGCATGTCCTCGATTGTCCAAGAAATTTTGTTATTGTTCAGTTCCCTGTAAAGTTTAAAAAAACAGTATTACAATATTAAGAATATATAACTTGAAAAACTTATTGTTAAAAAAATGCCAGGATTTAAATAATGGTAATCTACAACGGTTCAGTATAAAGATGTTTATTCTAGTAAAACATTTTATTAGTTTTTGTAACTCTTGTTCTGCTTACAGTCCAGTAACCGTATTTATTTGCCAGTGACGATTGTTTCTGCTTTCCTATATAGGTATTGTCAAACCGATTTTGTAGTTGAATTTTTTTTAAATGTTCGTCAATTTTTGAAATGATATACAGTAGAGTTCCGCTATTCCGAACCCCGCTATTCCAAAAATCCGTCTGTACCGAACGTACACAGAGCCTAAGCTTGATGAAAATGCCTGAAACCAAATTGGAATGAAAGCTGGTTACTTACAGTACATGTCGGCTCCATTTATACAATTCTGTAGAATCATTTTTAATCACTGTTAATCACAAAAAATAACTAATTTACACACACTCAAGTGTAGGTTCACACCATCCGTTTTTTCCCCTTCCTTTGCTTTGCGTTTTGGTTAACAGAAATTCACAACAGATTAATCTCAAAGGGCCTGTTGGAATCGTCCGGTTTTGTTTCCTTCACGTTTTCCATCCGTTTTGCGAGAAAGAAGCTACCGCAACAAGCTTCCGGTGAAAAGGATACCGAGTCCTTCAGAAAGAAGGAAGGCTTAGATACAAACAGCCAGGCACCAGTAGTGTTGTTGCCACCTGCCGGTTGCGTTCATCCGTTTTCGTTATCTCGAAGGAATTTTATTTTGGTCTCGATCTTTTTTTCAAGACGATCCAATACTAACGGACAGACTTCGGGATGACAAAACGGACAGTTCGACAACCTATCCCTTCCCTTCCATTTTCAGAAGAAAACGGAATCGTCACGCAACGGAAGGAAAAAACGGATACCTACACTAACAAGTAAAGTCAGTGATTTTTTTCTGACAAAAAGCACTGAATCGACTTGAGGATGCAATGTTCCGCCATCGCCGCATGAACATAAAATCATTTGGTGTTAATGAAGAATGTAGATCGACGTAGCGTAAAGAACATTTGCCGCGTCAAGAACGTACGCCCTACGGCTGGTTTTCACTACGCGAGCAAAGCGCATACAGGTTTCGGACAGTGTCGTTTGAACGGAATCTGTCGGTTTTCACTTGTGGTGCAGGTTTCATACAGGGTTGAAACAGTGTCATTTGCATCAGTGGAGGGAGCGATTCAAACGACGCTGTATGAAACTGATCATAGCTTGTATGTCTTGTGAAAACGAGAGACATGCTAGAAACAGGCATACGAGTAGCAAAAGGTCGTGAGTAAAGTATTCGGCCATTTTCGGATCTGTTCGTTCGCCTCCGTGTTATTTGTCTCCCTTTGAGTATGACGAGAAAGCACGAAGGTTGTACGAAGCCTGTACGCGTAGTGAAAACGGGGGTGACACTGTACGCTACTTGCCCTGTACATGTCTTGTCCGCTTAGTGAAAACCGGCCTCTAACGTTGTCAATTCGTTGATATTATTCATGAAATACGCCTATTCCGAATTCCCGCTAAACCTCAGTCCCAATTAGTTTGGAATAGCGTGACTCTAATGTACATTAATACAACTCATAAACATAAATAACAACACTTTGAATGCAAATTACATTTCAAACATATCCCAACGTTCTTTTTTAATGATAAACGCACTGTTCATCCGTTCATTGAATGTTGATCATTAATAGGCCTTGTGTGCATGGGTGTGTATCATCTAGTAGAAGGGGTTTACAGGGTGGCTAGAGATATGACCTTTTGAAATTCCCTGACTTAATTACTTTTTCCCTAACCAATCTTAGAAAAAGCACAAACAAAACCATGCTAATTTTATTTTAGTAAATGGGTCAAATTATATTGCCGAGATTTTTTTTTTAGGGAATTAATTAAATATATTAAAAATATTTAATTAAACACGGTAATATTATAAAAATCCAATATTTAATACTATCTATGTTACTGTATAAAACCACCAGCAGTTGCAAATTAAACATTTATGACTATAATATTAAATTAAACAATGAATTACTCAAATTATACTTTATTATATTATAACAAAAGAAATAACTAATTGGTTTTTGTAATCCAACTTCCGGTTACAGATTTGCATTGGAAATTTAATTTGATGCGAAGATACCCAAATTCGAAAACATTTAATAATAAAACTAACATTTTTAGAAACAGCAAGCTAGAGAAAGGTTTCAGGATCATAATATAGCAATTCATTGGAACAAGCTGCCACAATCACTCCCGTAACTTGCCGATAATGGTGTTTCCTGTAATACGAAGTTTTCTTATTGTTTAATTTAGAAGTTCATCTTCAATGTTTATTTTCTCAATTAAAAATTGTATTAATCTCTGATTAGAAATAATTACTTTTTACGGTATACGTTTCAAACAGATTGGATTGCATTTTCACCCCTAAAAAGCTGCTAAATACGGCTGTTGTTTATTCGATGAAAATCGATGATTACGACTACATTCGCCGATCATCCACTTTTACCAGTTAGAGGGTTAAAAAAACAACATTATCCTACTCGCTACAGTGCCTACGTACAAATTAAGCCTAAAACTAGTGTTTTACTAAACTCCATCATTTACTTACAAGTTCTTTAAAGACGGTGTATAGTTGAACGCTCCTTCAGCGATGTAAGATATCTGATTGTTATTCAAACGAAGTCTTTGAAGTTTCGAAAGGTATTCAAACGAATTCTTCTCGATCGTATGCAGCTCATTGTTTGATAATTCCCTACAAAATTCAATACATTTTTGTAAATAATAACCATGTTTACAGGTGGCATAAGCACAACACCGACATTCAATAATTAAATGCGGTAAACTCCTTTACAGCAAAGGTTAAAAATATAAGTACACAAGTATTTTTTGTAAGGAATAGAATAGAATTCCCTTTATTCTTGTGGGGCAGGGTTAGGACTGTCTTAGTCCTCTGTACCACCTAACCAAATTATAAATAACTAGCTGACCCATACGGCGTTGCCCGTGGTGGTTGGTATTTTCAGTCTTTTTAACGTAATTGTATTCTTTTTAAGTGTTCAGTCAGTTAGTGGTATTTGGCTTTTATATATATAGATCTTAAATAATAAAAGCACTATTGTCATAATAATAAAAGATCTGAAATTATGATTTTAGTAACTTTGATCATCCCCCCCCCCTAAAATTTCGAATTTTTTCAAACCCTTTCTTAGCGAGCGCCTATGGCCCTAGAGGAAGCTACATACCAAATTTCATTCCAATCTGTTCGGTAATTTTGGAGAAATCGTGATTTAGTAATGTTTACCCCCCTAAAATTTCCAATTTTTTAAAACCCTTTTTTGGTGAACACTTATGGCCCTAGAGGAAGCTACATACCAAATGTCATTCCAATACGTTCGGTAGTTTTGAAGAAATCGTTTCTTAATAACTTTGATCCCCCCAAACACCCACTAAAATTTCGAATTTTTTCAAACCTTTTCTTAGTGAGCACCTATGGCCCTAGAGGAAGCTACATACCAAATTTCATTTCAATCCGTTCGGTAGTTTTTGAGAAATCATGATGAGTGAGTCAGTGGTATTTCGCTTTTATATATATAGATTAATTACATTACAATACATACGTAAAAATTATAATAGTAAAACATCAAAAAAAATAACAATAATAATAATAATAATAATATCAGAAAATTTAGTTAAAAATTAATATAATTTGACAACGCAGCTGAACCGCTACCGTGAATTGATCAAATTTCCAAAATAAAGTTTATAGGCCTGTGTTTTAGGGTTTCAACCAACAATTTTGGAAATAGGTCTATTCACGACGGTGCTGAATAGCTGCAAAATGGTTCGCACGCCATTCCGCATATTGGGATTATCTTCAACACACAAAGCATTGCGTGCTTCACACGCCAACCCCCGTATTGGGAGCATATTCAATACACAATGCATTGCGTGTTTCGCACGCCATTCCGAATATTGGGGAGTATCTTCAACACATAAAACATTGCGTGCTTCGCACGGCAACCCACGTATTGGGAGTATCTTCAATACACAATGCATTGCGTGCATTCATGCCAACCCCACGGTAGAATCCACCACATGGCTTTGAACCGGGTACTTCTGTGGTAGTTTACGTTTTGGGGGAACCAAGCGAGCTATAAGGTCGCGTAAAAAAACAAAATCTGCAGAATAACATCTTACATTTTATTTCTAGAAAAAAACTCAAAAACAAATTCATTCTCTTAGGAAAAATCTCAAAAAATTTTTACTTCCGGTCAAAAAACGTGCTTCCGGTTGTTGGATTTTTTTTGGCTAACGAACTCGTCCGAGCGACATAGACAACCAACATGAGTACCAAATTTGAACCGAATCGGACTTAAAATGCGGCCGCTGGAGTGCGAACACATATGTATATACATGATTTTTAATGACACACCAAAACCATTAGTGTTCCGGGGACCATGATCGGTGCTCATTTACTACTCCCGACCTTGGGTCTTACCATAAGGGCCACTGCAATAGCTCATTTTTCCTATGGAAATTCGCTAATAACAATGAACTAAAATAGGCATAAAATAGTATGGCAGTTTGTGAAAAGGTCATATATATATGAGAGGTTTTGTCCTGACTGAATATCTGACATAGAATCAAAGGTAGAGCAAAAACTAGGTAAGCTTAAGACGCAAATACGAAAATTCAAAGGTATATTCTTATGGGGTCACAGTAAGAAAGGATTTTGAAAAAAAATTATTTTAAAGCATGAAAATAGTGAAAATTCGGGGGATCACTCCCAGCCCTGTTGGAGATGAAACAGCTGTTCTTATCAAAAGCCAAGCATCACATGTTTGTAAATAACTATTGAGCTTGATTTGTGAGAAAGTAACTAGACAAAATAAAATCTGAACACAAAATCTCACAACAAAAATACGATTACTAACTTCAAACGAGTTTCAACGACAATGTCGCCATCCTCAGTGAACTCGGTATTTGAATAACGATAGGCGGAGGTTGACGCCTTAGCGCAGTTTTATGATACGCCCCCCCCCCTGTAGGGTATACCCACTTCTGGTCTGGCCACGTACGTCTAGTTCCGTATAGATACGGTGCGCGTTGGCACACTATTAGGTTAGTTATAGCTTTTTACTGTAGCCCGTGCATCAATGAGGTTGGCGACATTGTCGTCGAAACGCATTTGAAGTTAGTAAACGTATTTGTTGTGAGATTTTGTGTTCAGGTTTTATTTTATCTAACACATGTTACCATAGCAACCAACTTGGCAAATTTAGAAACAGTTTATTATTATTCACAACAAACAGCTTTTTTAGGTTAGATTTACAAACTAAAACCAAACACAAACAATAATCAACAAACATTCTTACTGTATTATAATTCAATTCAAACATGTTGGTAAATATTATAAATAAAACAGCCAATTTGGATTAAAAAAAAACTAATTTTACTTTAGGCCTACAATGAACCAAAACACGTTTATTTGCAACCAATTTGGCAAATTTAGAATCAGTTTATTATTATTCACAACAAACAGCTTTTTTAGGTTAGATTTACAAACTAAAAGCAAACACAAACAATAATCAACAAACATTCTTACTGTATTATAATTCAATTCAAACATGTTGGTAAATATTATAAATAAAACAGCCAATTTGGATTAAAAAAAAAACTAATTTTACTTTAGGCCTACAATGAACCAAAACACGTTTATTTGCAACCAATTTGGCAAATTTAGAATCGGGTATTATTGTTCAGTTTTTTTTTAGATTAGGTGAAAACAAAAGGTTTACTATCCTATAAGTCAAACACTTTGTGTTACATATTAAATTGTTTCCTTTGGTTGGCGTTATCAAAATTTGTTTGAAATGTTGATTATTTAAATATTGGTCTGCTGTAGTGGCGGCCATCTTGGATTTTTATCCCATAAGAGCAATGTTAAATTTCAAACCATTTTTTTCGTTTACTTTTTGTCATAAAATTGTTTGCAAGGTCTCATTTTAAGCACAGTCACAATACGCATCCGTCTTGCAATTTACATTTTTTTAAATTCTTTTGATTTGTTATGTAATTGACATTTTGCAAGTACAAAGTTTGCATTTTTTTCCTAACACAATAAAAAATTAATAATGAAAATTAATTTGTAAGCCGGATCCGAAATTTTATAAAGAATATTCAGTTTTTTTTCAACACTCAATTACAAAAGATGGGCTTATAAAATGGTTTGAAATGAGGCAATGTCAAAGCGTTCAGCTGCAAGAAATTGCACTGTTTAGATAGGGATACAGTGAGAAGCAGTTGCGTTTTCGGTTGCTTTCTCGTTTACTGGAGCAGACCCTTAATGGTGAAATTACAACGAACACCACAGTTCCAATTATTTGGGGATGATCGTGTTTATTTTGACCTCTGTATTACATTAGAAATGTATAATTCACCGCTCAATCACCATGTATTACATTAGAAATGTATAAGTCACCGCTCAATCACCATGTATTACATTAGAAATGTATAAGTCACCTCTCAATCACCATGTATTACATTAGAAATGTATAAGTCACCGCTCAATCACCATGTATTACATTAGAAATGTATAAGTCACCACTCAATCACCATGTATTACATTAGAAATGTATAAGTCACCGCTCAATCACCATGTATTACATTAGAAATGTATAAGTCACCACTCAATCACCATGTATTACATTAGAAATGTATAAGTCACCGCTCAATCACCATGTATTACATTAGAAATGTATAAGTCACCGCTCAATCACCATGTATTACATTAGAAATGTATAAGTCACCTCTCAAT
>JAGFPH010002444.1:57691-74970 GCA_018207615.1 Philaenus spumarius | reverse complement strand
TGAAGAAGTCCATAAGTGTTTTCTGTTTAACGGAACTCGCTCGCTTGAAAACCAAACAAACGATATGCAGTACGACACAAGCAACATTTCAAGAGCGACCGTTTACGTGATACTGAATCAAACTACTGAATTCACAAAAACTAAAGAAGTGTGAGAGGAGGGTAAGCCGGGTAGGGTAGAAGTTATGCACAATAGAAGGTCGGATAGAAACTGGAAGCGGGTGCAATGATGACACCACCATCGCGTAAACAATAATCACAGAAGTGTGTCTAGTCTTACTACGCTACTAAGTGTATCCGACTACCCGATTAATATTATTGTTTATTCAAGTCAATTGTTTGATTTTTTATATAGTTCACTACTTATAAATAAATTAAGCATGTTATTTATTTAGAAAATCTATTGTTCTCTTGAATAAACAGTACTTGTACCGGTCAAAATACCTAAAAAAGTAAAAAATCCTAATCCTATTGATGGTTAGCAAAGCATTGGAATTACTGTATTGTACAGTAGAGAGACAGGGGAGCATTGACCATACGGGAGGTTTGACCCATATTTGAATTTTCCTCTCCAAAGCTGTCTAGGACTTTTTTTAAACTGTCACATGTTATAATTTGAGGGAAACTACACTGTGCTAGTAGATGAAAGCAAGCCACAACATTGTTTGATTGTTCTGATAATTTGAAGATTTTTAACAGTTTTCATGTTTAAGTATTTGTCTTTATCTGTAAGAGTATATCACTAAAACTATTAAAGATAGCCCTTAGTTTAAGTTTTCAGTTTGAAGTCAATACAGTGGCGGCTTGCCCATAAGGGCTCTCGGACGCCGCCCCTCCAAAAGATTTGAAAAAGAAAAAAAAATTAAATACCCATTCAATTATAATTATACATCTAATTAACCAAAGTGTTTTTTTTTTTTCAATCACATACATCGAAAATGTAGGAAAAAAACACAAAAATAGAGCGAGAAGTTTGTATTTGTAGCCGTGGGTCGCTGACCAGAACGTCCCAATCCATTACCATGCAGTTATATGAAGAGTGGTAGTGGTGGGGGCTGCTGGTGCTATGACGCGTCTAAGCTTGTGCCTTATGGAAGGCTTGGGACGGCGTCCGAGCATGCGCAGAGCGACGTATCTAGTGAGTCGGAAAGAAGGATGGACTTCTGCTACAAGCAATATAACTAAAGGTATGTAAGTAGCGTTTCAGATTTACATATGGTAAGTATTTCAGAAACATATGGCATCACAAATTTAATACCTAGATTGCCTTAAAAACTCACTAAAATACACAAAATGTTCAAACACCCCGGTGGTGTGTGCCCCCCCAGCATTTTACTCACGAGCCGCCACTGAGTCAATATAATTATCTTTAAAACAGTGTAGTTATAAGTTGCCTAACCTTAAATCTTAGAAGCTTACAAAAGAAAAACAAAAAAAAGTGCACTTTGGGAGCCTTGACCCACTTGGCATTAGGGAGGTTTGACCACATGGTCAACCCTCCCATATGGACTTTTAAGCATATGGCTAACCCTCATTTTTATTAATTTTTTACGTTTGCCCTTTTTAAACGTGGCCCTTATAACAAGGTAATATTTTCAGCTTTATAAATATTGTTTTTTTTATAAATTAAAAGAATAAATATTATCTTTGTAAGTTAGTCTTAATCTCCATGCACCCTAGATGTCTTGGATATTTTGAATTTGTAATCTTCAAAAGACTGTGGATAAAATTACTTGTGTCCAAAATATATAAATCAAATACTGTTGGAGGGGGTAATAATGAAGATATGCCTAATACCATGAATGATATTCAACGAATCATAAGCCTACCATCAACATCAACCGATCTTAATCCAGGACTGCAGATTGTAAGTCCCGAAATGGTTAGACCTTTCCCATAAGCAGGTGCTAGAAAAACATAAGAAAAGGACGGAAACCTGGGAAGATCCTTATTTTGAGCAGTACACCAGTAAAAGAAGAAATTGAAAAGAAGCATGCAAGAAAATTAGCAAAAAGAGAAACTACAGGAAGAAAGAAAGCAATGAAACTGTTGAAACGATGGAAGAATGAAGCAAAAAAAAACCATACGGAAGAAGCTCAAGTTTGACGATGATTCCACTGACCGATCAGACAATATGAACACTGACTACAGCGATCCCGATAATGATTTGGAGGACTTTGCTGATTTGGAAATATTAGCAGAATCCAACTTGAGTGTTGGAGATTTTGTGAAGTTTTGTACGAAGCAAAAAACAACACATTTTGCTGGATCGGTTTCATATATTAATTCAACTTCTCATGAATGTGAAGTGGTATTCTGTGAAGAAAAGACTCTGGACATTTTTCTTACTCTGACAGAAGATCGGTCAGCTGTTTTGAATCAAGATGTAGTGGCTAAACTCCCTCTCCCCCTGTCAAGCGGTGTAACAGGAAGGGTAGCTCTTAAAACGACTTTTGACTTTAGTAAATTTGAGAATGTTGGATAGTGAAGTTAAAGTTTATTTTACAATGTAATTAAATACTGTATTTATAATAACCTAGTATTTTTTTGTTTAGTTATCCTAAAGTCTGACTGAGAATAAGTGTACATTTTTACCTGCGGGTCATCGCTCCCTTAGTGTGGGTCAAGCCTCCCTTACATGGGGAGGTTTGACCATAGCTACAGGTTTTTAAAAAAAAGTATTATTTTCATATAAAATAATTGAAATTTCTATATGACAGTACATATATTGTGAGGTAAAATGTTTAACAAACAATCTCTGATGGTGTTCACAAATATGTATCAAAAATTTTAAAAAATGAAAATGTAAAATGCGGGTCAAGCCTCCCCTCTCTCCCTGTATTCAGTAATGAATAAAAACTGTACTTTTTATTTATTGGAACCATTTTTTAACCATAAGTACAGTACAGTAGATTTGGGCGCTAAATGCGGATTTCACTTTGTGCGGTTACTTTAACGCATGCGTCTACCGCAAACCGAACTTTGTTTCATTTTTTTTTTTTTCTATCTCGGTTAATCCGGAACTCGATTAGCCGAGGCTCGGATAACCACGGCTCTACTGTATTTGAATCATCCAGCACTAAATTAGACCATATATTACCGTCAGTAATCAAATACCACTCACTGACTCACTCATCACGAAATCTCAAAAACCACCAAATGGATTGAAATGAAATTTGGTATGTAGCTTCTTCTAGGGCCGTGGGCGCTCGCTAAGAAAGGTTTTAAAAAAATTTGAAATTTTAAGAGAGGTTTGGGGGGGTTAAAGTTACTAAAAAAAACCACTTAACGGATTAGAATGAAATTTGGTAGGTAGCTTCCTCTAGGGTCTTAGGTGCTCGCTAAGAAAGGTTTTCAAAAAATTCGAAATTTTAGGGGCGTTTGGGGGGTCGAAGTTACTAAACATCCCCATAAGAAATACATAGTACATAATATGTTTGATATATTTTTTTGTTTTTTGTTAATATACATTAAACTTTGATTTGTCTATCCGTGCAAAGCCGGATCGAGCCAGCTAGTGTAATAATAAACATAAAAATTTTTTTGTTTTTAGACAAAGTTATCTATTCCTTTAAAATTGTACATCTTACTCCACTGTGTAAATACTTACAATGTGATTAGATTCGATCCTTTTATAAATATTTCAGAACGTATTTTCGTTATAAAATTGTTGCTTAGGTCCAGCACTTTCAGATTTGGTAGATTGGCCATAAACTCGGATCCAATTTCAACAATTTTATTGTGAGCCCTGAAACACAATTCTGGTATTAATACATGTATTCAGTATTACAAACAGTTTGTATGTTTTTACATGCTTTTCTTCAACTCAGTACCATTCAACCAGTGAATGTTCGCCTCGGGCTGCTCCGTATAGCACATCGCGTTACGAATGCTTTCTTGTATATGTATATTAACCAAAAAATTAACCCTCAGATATGGGGGGGGGGGGGATTTTTGGAAAAATCCAATTTATGACTATAACTAAAAAGTAAAAAATCAAATAAATAAAACAACATTTTTTTAACCCTGGAACTGGCAGAAGGCCATGCATGGCCTTCTCTCAGGCGCAGAACGCAACAATTTCACACATTTGCAAAAATTTGCATATATTTGCATAATTGCTAATTTAACCCACTTAAAATTATCCAATCGTAATAAAACTGGCACCATTGGAAAGGAAATGAATTAAACTTTAATTTTTGTATTTACAACTTTTTCGTAAAACGTATATTTACATACGTAATCATCGTATTAAAATATGCACATCGGCCTACAGCTCTTTCCGTGCCCGAATCTCCATACAATTGTACTGTTATTTCCCACTTCTTAAACGTTTAAGACCGCCTACACTAATATTTTTTGGCAATTATAACGATACCATTGGATTCGTCATGATTTCATCTTTCTGTTGGTGTCTTCCAATCAGATGTCACTGTAAAATTACTATTTTATTCAAGAGGTACTGTAAACCCTTGCGATTGGACAGTCTCTCAACCAATAAACAGGCCATTTGTCAATCGATATTGGGAAGGCAGTGGCTTATGTTTTGACAGATTTCTTTACACCATTTTGTAGAGAACAGTTTGATCTTTCTAACGGTGGGAAGAAAACTAGAAATAACCAGTTTTTTATTTGTCTAGACAGCAGTGAAAAGTTTATAAATAGAGCGGTCTGGTGTGACCGTCCGCTCTGTCTTGTTCCCATGTTATTCAATGCACGCTTATTGTCCGACCTTTATCGACGGCAAAAAGTCATTAGATTGATGTCATTTTGTTATTCAAATAAATATAACTCAAACACTTTTGTGAACTAAGGAAAGACAAGTATACCGTTCTTTTCTTTGATTTATCCTCTACACTTTGTTATAATAATATTTCATTTTTGGTCAAAGCATATATTAGTAAATGACGTTACAATCTAGGCCTAGGTTTGTTACCAGTCGTGTACTTGAAACATAAAAACTGTTTTTTTCAAAATAAAAAATTTGAAATTGATAAATGTTTTTATACAGTTATATTTAGAACTAAATTACGAAACTTTTTTACACTTACGAAAAAAATACAAAAAATGTTTACTACTTGTTATGTAGGCCTAAAGTTGAACATTTTCCTTTCGTTACTGAACATTTTTTGTTTCTTGAGCTAATAACTTTTACAATTTCAAAATAAACTAATTTTTAGTGGCATATTTGAATTCTTTGAAGTTTCTTCTACAAAAAAGCTATTGAACACTTTTGGATTGGGGTTCATTTACTATTTTTGGCGAATTTTTAAAAATATGCTTGCAAAACGCTAAAAACGTGCTGGCCAATTTTAGCTTTAACCATGCCGCTTCTAGGGTTAAACATGCTTTCCTATCCGTGAGTAACATAAATAGACTCGACTTAAAAAATAAAAAATAACCAACATATAAAATTAATTCTTCCTCTGCGAATCTGATATTGTAATGAGACTTGATAGCTTGCAATCTTTTTACTTTTCACAAAATAAACACACCCGAAAAACATGGGGCATGATGTTTTCAAAACTTCGCGAGAATACGTCCCATGCTTTTTGGGTTTGTTTATTTTGTGAAAAGTAAAAAGATTGCAAGCTATCAAGTCTCATTACAATATCAGATTCGCTGAGGAAGAATTAATTTTATCTGTGGGTTATTTTTCATTTTTTAGTTCGAGTCTGTTTATGTTATTCATGGATAGGAAAGCATGTTTAAAAAAATGTTTTTTTCGTTTATTTTATTTTTTACTGTCAATGTTGTTTATAGCATGAGCTGAATATTTCTACAGGTCCATGGCCAACCAGACTCTTCATGAAGAAACAATAGGCCTATAGATCTAATTGTTTGTTATAGATCTTCTGTTATATGATTAAAATGAAATTTTTTCATTTTTTAGTTCGAGTCTATTTATGTAATTCATGGATAGGAAAACATGTTTTAAAAAAAAATTGTTTCATTTATTTTATTTTTTTACTGTCAATGTTGTCTATAGCACGAGCTGAATATTTCTACAGGTTCGTGAAGAAACAAGTATAGATCTAATTGTTTGTTATAGATCTTCTGTTATATGATTAAAATGCAATTTTTTTCATTTTTTAGTTCGAGTCTATTTATTCATGGATAGGAAAGCATGTTTAAAAAAAAATTGTTTCATTTATTTTATTTTTTTACTGTCAATGTTGTTTTATAGCATGAGCTGAATATTTCTACAGGTTCATGAAGAAACAATGAATAGATCTAATTGTTTGTTATAGATCTTCTGTTATATGATTATTTATATAATTTTTATAATAATTATTTATTATAATTTTTTCATTATTTAACGTAGTCTAACGTTGACCGAACGCCCCGAAATAGATAACAGTTACCAGATTTTGTACATACTTACACAATCCACTTTACGTCAATTTAAAAACGTGCCTTCTAAACAACAGAGCAGGCACAACAAAAAAGTATTTAGTAATTCAAAACATTTGTTGATCAAATAGTTGTTATTTATAGCGTTAAACTTAAGAAATACACAACGACATTCCACTGAGACACTTGACTGCTCTCTCTCAAGCCATGGCTAAGTCAGACCTTCCTTTTGTTTTAAAAGTCAAAACACGGCGGATCTTTTAGCGCTATAACTGTAAACAATATAGTTTCCCGCAGTCTGTATGTCTGACCTATCAATGTCTCATAGTTCCACTCCTAGTTTCTCTACTCTTTATTGCACGTACTGTAACCCTTGACTTTGATAACGTCAAAACAAACGGGAAATAATTCACCAGATTAGTCTCTCAACTCACTTACACACCAACACCTTCTTTACCGATGCTTCTATTACAGCTTAACATTACAGCTTCAGCCAAACATACTCAATCATAACCGCTAACTCCTGATTGGCCGACAGCTTTGAAAGTATGAGCAAGTGTCAACAACAACAACAACACAAACTCTAAACTTACGAAACCATGAACCGAACACAGTCCGCTTGATCCCTCTCGCTCTCTGATTGGTTCAGAGAAGCATACCCAGACCAGCATGGACCAGTACTCCATGGGAGAAAACCGCATCGAGCACCGGCCCTTTTCAGGGCCAACAAACACCCAAGATGATCCGGACCAAGACCTCCAGGCAAGTTAAGGCTAATCCACATCTCCCTATTCCCCCTCTCAACCTCCCGACCTACATCCTCGCCTCGCTCCTCTTTAATCTGCTCTTCTGATTACGGATTACCTCGACGACCAGAGTGGAGCGTACGTCAACTACTTTTCAACAAACTGTGACTTTTTTTACCAACAATTAATTATTAGTTGTCTTCATTATAAAAAAAATTTAAATAAATATTTGGTTAATTAATATAATTTGGCTACATCAGGGCTTATTTCATCTTCATCAAAATCCTTCTCAAAATTTATTTTTTATTTACTTACTGAAATCACTTACGTTACACACCCATGTAGGATTGAATAAATATACTTACAAATTTAATTCAGTAAGATTCCAGAGAATACTTTGTACCGGGATTGAAGTCAATGAATTCTTGTTCAGTTTCCTGAAATCACACAAAATGAATTATCATTGCAATATGATTAGTCGTGTTAAAGTGTTCAAGAACGTTTACCTACCTTGTTCTTTGTATTAACTAAATAACGTAAAGCATCGGAAAATTAAGGAATTCATTTTGGTCACTTCAGTGTCTTATTTCAGTAGAGTGTCTTACCTACATTCCATTCATCCCAATCGTATAACGTTAAAAAAAACCATCCTAAATAAAATCTAACCCTTTTGCAAGCAACGGAATTTCCACTGTGTATGCGAAACTAGGCAAATCTATTTTGACAAAATGACCCACCTTTAAAATAAATTTAAATTTTTTCTAAAATATAATGAAAATACTTCACTTTTTAAACACATCCTATCAATTGAGCAGTCATAGCGCTTGCCTTTGGTCTAGCACTACTCGACTGACAAGGCTACTTTGTATTGAATATTTCACCCACTAAAAATCATCATCCAATCGCAATAAAACAAAAACCGTTGAAAATGAAATGATTTTAACTTTAATTTTTGTATCCACAAATTTTTTCTAAAACGTATATTTACAAGCGTAATCATCGTTTTAAAATTGCAGTTTTCTGAAAACCTAATGTCGTGCGAATAAAACAAAAAGAAATGACTCAACTTCGTCACTTCTATACAGCTCAATACCGCTCGACAGAAATATTTTAACAATAATATAAAGATACCATTGGATTAGTCAAGATTTTAACTTTCTAAAACTGCCTTCCAATCAGACGTCACTCTTGCAGTTTTGAAAATATAAAGGATTTGAAAAACCTTGCAATTGTACAGTTTTCAACCAATGAAACAGCATATTTTGAATTCGAGATATCGCTTACAATTGGTTGTATTTCTATTTATATCTTGATATCGTTCTGTAGGGAAAACTTCAATCTTTCGTTTGGTGTAAAGTAAACTAGATTTTACTGGTTAGATGTTATTAATACAGCAGTGGGAAATACAGACTTTCGTAGAATTCAAACCATCGCTTGAGAACGCAAATCCCAACGCTCATTTCTACGCTGATCCCAACGGTCATTTTTTATTCCCTTTATCCGAGCGAACTTTGGACAGTTTATTTTTCCTTTCGTTACTGAACATTTCTGTTTCTTGAGCTAATAACTTTTTACATTTTTCATCAATAACATTTTTTACTGGTACTGTACATATAAATTCTTTGAACCTTTCTCTACAAAAAAACCTATGGAACACTTCTGGATTGGTTTATAATTACTATATTTGGCGAATTTTTGAAAATATGCTTGCACAAGCACAGAAATAGCTTGGCGTTGCAAAAAAAAATAGCATGAACAGATCAAGGGTTAACAAAAAACTCACAAAATTTAACAGAATAAATTTATATTTTTGAACTAATTCTGTTTCTACGATTAGAGTCTAATCAATTTCCAACAAATTTCAAAACATCGCCCAATTATGTTTATATTTACAAGTTTTATTGTTATTTTTGAGTGTCAATATGCAAACTGTTGACACTAGGCCCTGCCATTACACTGCCTGTAATAATATAGCCGACAGCACACAAATAAATGAAAACTAGTATAAAAATATATAGAACCGAGTACTGCAAGCTAAAAGTTAAAGTTATAAACATAATAAATAACTATGAAAATCATTTAACTGCCTAAAATAAACACACGACTAACAAACAATAATGTAGCATGAAACATAACTTCTATAACTGAATGCAATAATCAGTGAACTATAAAATATCAATGTAGAAATGTTCCTTCATTCATTAGGAATAAAACTCTACTATAACGTGGTGGACAATCTGTTAGGTAAAAGTGTAACTAGTGTAGATTTTAAGAGTAGCGACAGATCATTACTCTACCCGTTTTAACGAGTATACTGGGTATCTTGCCCGATAAAGGGTTAATAATAATATATAAGAGATGGATTGATAGTAGCCTAATAAAAGCGCATACAGTAATAAATGTACACTCATGCTCAAAACTAATGCACAGGTAATAATTTCTTGTATTCTTGTACAATACAAATTCTTCTTTGAACAAATACAAATCCATCCAATTCATGTTTATTGATTATTTGCGTATCAAGGATGAATGATTTTGAAGAATTAACCCAGAATAAGTTTCTCCAATAGATTAGGTAAGGAAAGATTGTTGCTTCTGAAAATTATCTTATCAGTTCAATCTTTCTACTTTCAATCTGTGCTTGTTGTTAGACCTGCAAAATAAAAAAATATGGTCATTCTGTTCTAAAGGTGATTGATTCTTGTTGTTCAAGTGTAGTAATGGCGAAACGTCGTAATTTATCCGAGGCCGAATCGATTCTTGCAAGATCTTTGGTTGAAGCTAGACTTTCACAAAGTGCAGTGGCTGTACTACTTGGCGTTCATCGTACGACAATTGGCAGAATAATGAGAAGCTTTAGAGAGACAGGAAGTGATAGTAAAAGACGAGGTCAAGAGGCCGTCCTAGGTGTACCAGTGCTAGGGATGACCGTTTTCTAAGAGTAAACGCTTTTAGAAGAAGGACTGTAACGAGTACAGAGCTGCAAGGGTTGATAAGGGGGTGTGCGTGGTATCACAGTTTCTGCTCCGACTATTCGCCGACGTCTACATGAAGCACATTTAAGCAGTAGGAGACCTGCTACTGGTCCAGCTCTCACCAGAGCCCATCGAGTAGCACGCCTTCAGTTTGCTCGACCACACTTGAATTGGACAGTAAACGACTGGAAGCGAGTTCTGTTCACGGATGAGGCTAGAGTTAGCCTACATCATCCAGATGGTCGACAACGTGTGCGGAGAAGAGAAGGGGAGCGATTTACTCAAGCTTGTGTTTCGCCACAGGTGCCTTTCGGAAGAGGTTCAGTCACGTTTTGGGGTGGGATTTGCTACGGCGCTCGCACAGAGTTAGTCACGGTTCCTAGGCCAGCTTTAACCGCTGATAGGTATGTAGCCAGCATTTTAGAAGATCATGTGGTGCCATTTGCCCCTTTTATGGGTGACAATTTTCTCTTTACGCACGATAACGCCCGGCCTCACACTGCTGCAGCTGTTACTTAAGGTACTTAAATGAAGTCGGGATACCTGAAATAAACTGGCCTCCTAGGAGTCCGGACTTAAATCCGATCGAGCATATATGGGATATGCTGAAAAAACGCCGACCTCACCCACCAAACATTCTGTGAAAGAAAAATGGGATAACATTCCACGACCTGACATCCAGGACCTCATTAGAGGGATGAATAGGCGACTGGAAGCAGTAGTTCGAGCCAGAAGAGGTAACACTAAGTACTAAAACCTGTCTTTTTTTACAATAACTTACTTTACATAAAGTTGTTTTCTCAAACCGTTTTCAGTGTTTTTCCCATCTTTTGTGACTTTTGGTTTAAATAAACTATTTCGTATCATTTCACTGAACTACTCATTTTTTTCCATGTGCAATAATGTAGTATAACGGTAAAAGCACTTACCCTCCATCAATACATTTAATAGTTTTTAAAAGGCTGATAAATTTACATGTGCGTTAATTTTGAGCAGGAGTGTATATTTAAGTAAACATATCGCCTAATACAAGAGAAATACTGAATGTAATATTATAAATGCGACCCAATTAAAACCTGGACTATCAGAATTTTCAACTCGCTGTGTCCAAATTAATTAGAGAAACAGAGGTTATACTATACATACAAACTTAGCTGTTTTAAATCTTTAATAACTGATCTAGCTTCATTTTTTTAAATTTAAGAATCATAGTAAACTCAAAGAAAGAAGGAACTTGAAAATGTTGGCAAAAACAAAAATTGAATGCAAGTAACCATAGCAGAAAAAATAAGGTTGACTAGTTTTTTGTATGATAAAGGCCAAGTTTGTTGTGATGTTTATAGATTATTAACAAACGTTAAACATTAGATGTTACTCTGACATAAATACTCCAACATCAATACTTATCAATAGGCTAAACTTAAGCTGGCAGGTCCAGGATGTGACAAGCTCATTTATCATAACGATCGTTCTTACACAGTTGATTTAACATGTGAACCATCAATAAGTTGGATAGGGGGACTCTAATTCACCCTCCTTGTATCCCAGACTTGGCTCCATTTCCACTTATAGGCCCATCAAGATAAATATTTCTTTGCTACAAGCATTGAAAAGCTTAAACAGAGATGGGACAAGGGACAAGAGTATTAATTTTAATGGGAATTATATTGAAAATTTAAAAAAAAGCCATGCCGACTGATTAATGGTTTTTCCTCTACAGCTATTTTAATTAATTACTGAATAGCTCTAATATTAAAAAGATAACAGTAAAACTTACAAAGCATTCAATAACATAAAGCTGCTGATGTATTCAGAAATGTTGCTGTGTAACTGGTTTGAGCTCATATCACTGAAACAAAAAATGACATTCATAAGCAAAACATTTGCGTAAATCAAATACAAGTAAATTTTTTATCATCTTAGTCATTGCTAGTTGATAGATGAAACATGGTCAAGAATGAGGCAGTTCAATAACTATCGTAAAATATGCGTTAATTGCCCCCAACAGCAGTCAAGAACATATTGTTTTTCACAATGTAATTGCCAAACAATCTGTGGATAGTAACTTTATATCTTATTTTGTAAAATATAAAAAAGTATTTAAATCTGTATGTAAAGCAGCTAAGAAATTAACTAATTGTAAATTAATTAAGAAAGCTGATAACAAAAGTAAAGCTGTCTGGAATATTGTTAACAATGAACTTGGAATTAGTAAAATTAATAAGCAGTCTTTTGACGAACTATTGTTTAATGGGAAAATAATTATAGACGGACGGAAGATTGCCAATCTCTTAAACGATAAATTTTGCAATATTTCTGATGATGCAGGCTTAATGCCGCAAAAAGACAAAGTAGCTTCTTTTTTAACTGCTTTTGATGATAGTCAGATTCCTAGATTTAAGTTCAGTACGATTTCTGTGTCTGCAGTGAAGAGGGCTATAAATTCTCTTAAAAATAAACACTCTTCCGGATGGGATGAAATACCGATAAGTTTATTAAAAAAGTCTAGTAATAAAATTGTGGTATCGTTGTGTAACATTATAAATCAATCTCTCAAATCCGGTATTTTTCCGTATCAATTAAAATATGCACAACTTAAACCGATCTTTAAAAAGGGAAATAAAAAAGATCCAAATAATTATCGTCCTATCTCAATCCTTCCTGCCTTTTCCAAGGTTTTTGAAAGAATTGTTTCTGATCAGATGAGTGCCTTTTTTGAGGGCCATGGTGTTTTTGTCGGTGAGCAGTTTGGTTTTCGACCTGGTAAGAATACCACCTTAGCTATTTGTGATTTTATACAAGAGGTTGCCAGGGGCTTGGATGAATCGCGGAGCACGGCGGGGCTTTTCTGTGATCTGTCCAAGGCTTTTGATTGTATGAATCACGAGGTTCTTTTATTGAAACTTAAATATTATAACTTTGATGAAACGCCAATTTGTTGGATCAAATCGTATTTGGAGGACGGATATCAAAGGACTATCGTCCATAGTAATAATCTAATCTATCAATCAAGTTGGAAGAGAGTAAAGTGTGGTGTTCCTCAAGGATCAATTTTGGGTCCTTTACTCTTTCTCATTTACATTAACGATTTGCCCCCAAATATTGGTTGTAAATCTATCCTTTATGCTGACGACACTACAGCAATTCTCAAAGCCCGGTCAAATAGCGACTTAAATGCTGTAATAAATAGTACTTTTGATGAACTTTCTCTTTGGTTTGCTGTAAATGGTCTGAAATTGAACAGGGAAAAAACCCAGATTATTCATTTTAAACCTGCACAAAGCAGGAAAAAATGTAAAATCAATTGTCTTTTGGGAGGTAGGCAGACTGTAGATCACAGACAACATTTCTGGGAATTTTGGTTGACAAGAATCTCTCTTGGAGGCCATTTATACAAAAGTTAACTAATCAACTTCATTCCCTCTGCTATCAGATGCTGGTACTTAGAGATGTTGTCAGTCCCGAAATAAGGAAACTGGTCTATTATGCTTTGTTTTTCTCCAGAATTCAGTATGGAATAGAGGTCTGGGGTTTGGCATCAGACATTGCAGATATTTTTAAAGTGCAGAAAAAGTATATTCGGATTATGAATTTTGGTAGTCTTAGAAGTTCTTGTAGAAATTTATTCATTAATTTAAAATTGATGACTGTTCCAAGCCTTTTTATTTATAAGTGTCTTTTGCTAATTAAGAAGCAAATAGATATTAAGAAGCAAATAGATTTTTTCATTGAAAAGCAGAGCTTTCATGCTTATTCAACCCGTAATAGGGAAGTCCTTAACTACCTAAACTATCCTAAGCATCGGCTAAAGAGGGCACATTATTCTGTACAAGAATATTTGGATGAAAGTTTGGTGAAGTAATGGGATTTTGAAGAGAGTAAATTGTGGATTATTTTTCTAGGTGTGTTTTAGTTTAAAATGGATATTATAATTTTACGCCTAAAAATGGATGAAAAATGTATAGTTATGAAATGTTATGAATATTGCAATGTGTCTGAATTTTTAATTTTGATTTGACTTTTCACCTGTTTTAAATTCCAGTTACCAACTGGTTTTTGTATGAAACGTTATGTGAAATAAATTATTTCTATTTCTATTTCTGTATTACTGTGGGTTGAATACCCTTTGGGAAGGTAATATACAGCAGAGTCCCGCTATTTCGAACTAATTGGGACCAAACCCGTTCGGTTTAGCGGGAATTCGGAATAGACGGATTTCATGAATAATATCAACGTATTGACTTGTTGAGGCGTAAATTAAGTGCGGGGAAATCTGCTAGTGTCTGTTCGATACTACGTTTATCGGGTCGGAGGAGGAGGTAAACGCTCAAACTGAACTCGTATCATACGTAGACGCGGCAAATGTTCTTGACCTCGCTCTATTACATCATCCGGGGTTATTTCCTTCTGTTGCTATACGATTCCGTTTTCTTCTAAAAATGGAAGGAAAGGGATAGGTTGTTCGAACTGTCCGTTTCGTCATCCCGCAGTCTGTCCATTAGTACCGCATTATCTTGAAAAAAGTTTCAGAAAAACAAATTCCTTCGAGATAACGAAAACGAAGGAGAAAAACGTATGAACGCAACTGGCAGGTGGCAACAACACAACTAGTGCCCAGCTGTTGTATCTAATCTTTACTTCTTTCTGAAGGACCCGGTATCAGTTTCATCGGACGCTTGTCGCCATAGCTTCCTTCCCGCAAAACGGATGGAAAAAGTGAAGGAAAAAACCAGCTTCCATTCCAATTTGATTTCAGACGTTTTCATCAAGCTTAGGCTTTATGTATGTCTCTGTTTAACTTATTTGTATAACAATAAATGTACGTTTTTTCACG
The DNA here is from genome assembly GCA_018207615.1 of Philaenus spumarius. Taxonomy (NCBI): domain Eukaryota; kingdom Metazoa; phylum Arthropoda; class Insecta; order Hemiptera; family Aphrophoridae; genus Philaenus; species Philaenus spumarius. Next base: position 60,062 of record JAGFPH010002444.1, on the reverse strand, counting down.
AAAGTCTTTTCAATTTTTCCTGTTTTTATGTTAAAAAAATCGGTACTTTTTCTGAACTCTGTTTGGAATAGGCGGATTTTCGGAAAAGCGGAATAGCGGGACTCTACTTTAATATATTTACCCAATGATCATTTAAATACCCAAATACGAAGGTATTTTAAGTTTTTGTGTTTTATACAACATTTTTGATGTTTTGATGATGTGTTGGGCAAACAAGGACTGAAACAACGTAATTTGATGCCTTAAATTTAAATTAGCAACAATATTTATCCTTTAAAACTAAAGAAAAGTAAACAGTACGTCCGGGTATTTTTTGGTATTTAGAACATTTTGCATTGCTGTTGTCTTTCTTAGTTCTTTCAATGATTTTGAATGTTTTTTTTTTTTTTTTCTTAAACTAAGATAAAATGTTGGAAAAAACCTTTTTATTGTGTTAATATATGCTGAAATATTGTATAGGGATTGGTAACATTTCATTAAAGTGTATTGTATATAGCAAAATAAATAAAACAGATTAAACTAGAACCTAATTAGTTACTGTAATTGGCTTTTATTTATAATAACAACTTTCAAATACTTTAACAAAAGCTTAAAATTTATTACTGGAAAATTGCAACAAAGATGTGGGAGGGGAGGGTGCTTGCTACTTTCGTAGTAAGGATAGGCCTAATAATAATAATAATTTAAGTATGTGTAGTGTAAAAAAGTAACAAAATAAATTCAATAAAAAGGACCTAAAGTAGAAAATGTTTTATAAATTATCTATAAGTTGTTTTTTGTTTTTAAAGAGTAGATGAAGTTTATGACTCACTCTCTAATTAATCAAAATGCATGACAGGAAGTTTGAATAGTATAATGAAGATGTCCTAACCTAACCTTAACCTATACCCTACCTAGCTTTTTGCCTACACAATCTCACAGATTTTTTACCTTCTTTTTTCAATTAAAGCGTTGAAACTAAGTTCAATTTATTTTTACCCAGGTTGTCCCTGCTCAATTAATATTGTTCATGGTCAAATAAGGATATAAAGAGAAATTCACTATGTATGTTCACTCCTAAAGCATTTTTTCTGAATTTTTCAGTTTAAATCTGTTTTTTTATTTCCTAATCTTTCTACCAAAGTGCTAAGTCCCAATTCTAATTTCTTTTAATTTTAATAACTTTTTAACTCTGAAAAATGAGTTTGCATACATTTCCCAAGGTTTAACTTACTCCGAGATGGGTTTTTAATTAAAATTCTGGGTATTTATGAACATTGGTTCATAAAAACCTTGGTATTTTACATCCCTAGGGTTGAATACATAAAAAACAGACATTTATTTATTGAAACAGTTTAAAAATACTACAGGCTATATAGAAACATTTCTTGGTAAAAGTTTATAAAGATAGATTGGGAGATAACCCAACAAATTTATGTAGAAAGTGAATAAAAACAAAGTCTATCCTTTCCTACAACAATTTTTAATATAGTTTTGCATAGCCCATACAGACACTACATGATTTTTTATGTAGCCTATAGCTGTTCGAAGAATTAAGTAAAAGAAGTATAAATATTGGCTATGCATCAAGAATGGAGTATTTTACTTAAAAAAGGGTTCTCATATTGGAGACTTTGGGTGGCAGCCACTTGGAGAAAAATATATAGTATCTGCATGGCCTATACGGAATAAAGCATACCAATGTGCAAAAATTTCACAGCATGTATTTTCTACACTGATTGTTGCACTTAAGAAATACAAGACATCTTTTTATCAGAAATTTAGTTATATTTAATTTTAATAATAACTTCAATCGGCCTCCAAGCAGTAAATGAGATTTTCGGGAAAACCCAAATATTTTGACATTGAACCTTTACTATTTTGTAATGCCGCGGTAATCTTATTCTCGATTTTGAATATGTTGTTTGGAAATCAAAATAAAGTAACACAAAATTTACATTATTTTTTTTAGAACAGATGCTATATTTATGCTTAAAGTTTTACCAAGTATAAAAACTCAGTTTTAAAGTTAACTGCAAACTACTTTAGAATTTAACATTCATCAAAGTAAGCCTTACCACTAAAAGGTAAGCACCTTTTGATCGTTATCATCATTTATTTATATCTTAATAACTTGTAGTACATAGATGTCTTGTCTTTTACAATATGTTTTGTCTGCAAGACTAAATAGAAAATGAAAATCAGGTATAAGACTGCCTACACTGTGAAAAGAAAATTTTTAAGCAAAATACAAGCAACTAAAAATTATGTAAATAGTAACACAAACATCGGAGAAATTACAGTAAACACCCTCTAATCTTCTCTACAACGCCGAATTTCAGGACTTTGTTATAAGTGGAAACGTTCCACACTTCAAATGCCCAGGGTTCAT
>JAGFPH010002444.1:31162-57681 GCA_018207615.1 Philaenus spumarius | reverse complement strand
TCCAATTCTAATATTAAGCCTTTGCTTATGCAATTATTCCTAACAACTTTTTTTAGAAAAGTTAAGTAGTGATACTAATCTATATAAAATTACCAATTGGAAACATACTGTGACTGGAAACTGTAGGTTAGAGGGTTCGTTAAATATAATTTAGCCCTAAAACTTAAATTATACTAAAGATTGGGATTTTACGATCACACTTTTGTTTAAAAAAACTTTTATTTCATTATTTAAAGAGAAAAAAACAGAAAGATTAAGTATTAGGCCTAGGCTATATTTTTGGTATATTATGATGTGTACGAATAATTACTGTTTACAATATTAAAATATATCTTTATTATGTTTCTGTATTATTTCCCAATAACCTAACCTTTTACCGACTAACCTATAAAATACACCAACCATTATATTTTGATTTGCTAAATTTAGCCTCATCAATTTCAACTACAGTTCAGTGTCCCTTAATTTAGTAGATCGGTGTGTTAACTACAGAATGATTGAGAACTTCCCTATAAAGAAACATTGTATATATCTATAGGGTTTTTTGGACTGAACTAAAGCATTTTAGATAGGGTAGTATTTTGTCTAGTTATTCTGACTGTACAGTTAACTGACTCCAATTCCTTTAGGGATTGACTTGACTTTCATGTGTGTTTCACAATAGGCCTACTAATTTGAAAGTTTGAAAGCCATGAAATTTAAAGCACTGAAAAATTAACAGATAACGTAAACAACATTTGGCAGTCAGTATGACATTTTAAATGGCAGTAGCAAGATACTAAATCAGACTTTACAATGTTACAATCGTAAATATAAAATACGGGTAATCATAGGCACAGTAATGTTCCCATTATCAATGTTGAATTATTTTAAGCAATAAAAACAATGTGATTGTTTTTGCTAGTGAAATGTAACACAAAAATAATAATAAACAAAACAAAAATATTAATAACACAACTAATAATCACAATAAAAATATGAACAAACAACTTCAAATCTAATTTATACAGTTAACAAACAAATCAAAATAGAAACAGAAAATTCAATTAAGAATATTTAGCAGACATAACTTCAAACCTATTATAAAAACCTACGCATACAACTTAAAAACAAAAGTACAATATAACAAACAGCTGTAATAACTTAAAAACTAGATAGTGTACTTATCATGCTTAGACTGTAATGACTAATTTTTACTGACTTTTTATGAAGCCAATAAAACCAAAGTGAAAGTGAAAGAGTAAGAACATATTTTAATGTTTGTGTAATACATATTTTTTTTACTGTATTAGGGGGAAAGATTAGCTTGTAAGCTCCCACTACTGCAACCCAATTGGATCTATTCTGGTATAATGCCCTTTGGTGCATGCGCCACCATACCTATGGGCAGAGGGGGGGGCACACACCCCCCCCCCCCCCTAGCTCCCAGGGAAAGGACAATATGTATATTATTAATTATAGTCAGGTATTTTTCTTTAAAGAGATTAGCACTAAAATATGTTTTAAATGCTATGTGCCATTTGATTTTACATATACTTATTTTATTTTTTACAAGAGTTCAAGCATGAGCTGCAATGCATTGTGTATTGAAAATACTCTCAATACGGCGGTTGGCGTGCAATGCACTGTGCGTCGGCCACTTTTGATAGTGTTCAGTGTCAAGCTCACATGTGCGTCTTTAGCAGTGAACGTGTTAAAGCCCCATACCTCGATCTAGCCCCCCCCCCCCTTAGAAAATATCATATGGGCGCTCATGCTTTAGTGTCCATCCCAGATCATAAAAGCCTAGGAAAGGTATAAACCCAAGGAGGATCTTAGGATCAACACCGCAGAACTCTTCAAATCTAACAAACCCGCTTCTGAGTTCCATGAATCTCCTGCGAGCAAGTGCCTCACACTCACACAACAGGTGGTGAGCCTATTCAGTCTCAAGACAACAGAACTGACATGAGGCTTCTAAAATCAACTCGATTTTTTGATGTGGTTTTGGCCAGGTAGTGAGCAGTTAGTACTGGCTCCAACACTTCTCTGCCCACGTTTCAACCATCTTCCTAAAATGGCACTTAGGCCTACCACAGAACCGATCTGGAACAATTAAGGGTCTTTTGGCCCCAAATCTTGTAAGGCAACCAGCCGCCTGATTTCGTTTGATGCCTACATGACCGGAAACCCGTTTGAGGGTAACATCGTTCACCCTAGCCAATTCATTCACTACTTTGAAGAGGTCCAAAACTAGCCTTGATTCAAATGTGAATGAATCCACAGCCTAAGGCGGCTTGTCTAATTATCAGAGAGGATATAAATCCAAGATTTAGATTTCTCGGGCAAATAGGTCAAGGTTATGATTGTTGACCGCATCCCGCCAGATCCCTCTTTAATAGTCTACACTTCCTGTGCGGAGGTCAAAGTTCAAAAGCATATTTGAAGACTGTATTGTTTAAATCAATATCAGAAGCATCTTAACCTTGTTTTTACTTCTTAATTGTACTAACTTAATTTTACTTACACTCATATTATATTTATGTAATGGAAAAGGCTAGTCCATATGTGAACAACGCAAATAAAAACAAAAATCTGCCAAACCCTCCATTAAGAGCAGTAAGTTTTTATTACTGCATTGTACTTATTTCCCACAAACATGTGTGTGTTTGTTTTGTAAGATTTGATCCTACACCAATGTTTCATAAAAAAATTCCTATTGTTTTCAATAATCAACCAGCTAATTTAGCGCAAAGTGAATTTAGGCCTAGCATATTTTTAAAACCTGCTCAAATATACAATTGCACAAAAGAAACTTGAAAAAAAAACTATTGCATATCAGGCCAAACAAAATCATTTGTGTCTGTGTTTGATAGTAACAAAGAAATAATATGATTTTTATTTTAATACATGATAAGCAGATTATCATTGTTGAAAAGTTGTAACAACTGCTGTTTCTGTATCCTTCTTGAGAACAGTTTAAAGAATCAGAGAGAGATGACTTTGAACCAAAAGTAGTATTTATGTTTTGTATTATTACAATTGCACATGAATAATATATAAATATATTGTCTTAGCTTTAAAAAAAATAACTTATTTATAGAAACAAACATAGGCTATATGTCTGTCAGAAACAAATAAGAAAACAGTCAACTTCAAGAAAACTAGCTACAATTTCTATAACACAAATTTAATAATAAAAAAAACATGACACTATTAGCAACCCATGTTAATGAAAGTAAAATAAGTTTGGTTAACCTAGCTTTTATATACTTTTAATGAAAATGAGTTTAATATATGCCTACCTACGTTTGAATATAAATTTGTGACAAATTAGCATGGTGAAAAGTGATGCTTATGGGTGTCGCATGATAGACTTATATAAAGCTCCATACAATAAAGAATCAAAGCTGGGTTTCATTTATTTCCTTCAATTAATATTTTCAATTTAATCTAGAAAAAAAATTACCGTTTGGTGTTTTAACAGTCATCTAGTTTGCTGTACTAAAATGTTATATCATCACCAAAGTTTAAACATTAAAAACTGCTGAATAGAAACTTTGAATTGGGGATTAAAAAGATATTTTGGTGACAACAATTTACTAAACAACTTTATGAAACTAAGTTAATGTATAAAATATGGGAATATAATGTCTTTGTTTTTCTCAAACTTAAACGTAACTTCAAATGGCTATTGAAGTAATCGTGTGTGCAAATGTTGACACGTTTTAAAATTAGTAACTACTTGGCATATATAGGTTTTGGCTGACAAAAACAGTCAAAGAAAGTTTACATCTAAAAAAATACAAATCTATACGACTATACGTATAAAAGCCAAATACATTGACTCATTGACTCATCACAGTTTCTCCAAAACCACGAGGCCTACAAACATGAAATTTGGCACTAATACTCTTTATAGGCTCTAGACGCGCACTAAGAAAGGGTTTCCGAAAATTCAAAATTTTAGGGGGTTTTGGAGGGTCAAAGTTACTAAATCACGATTTCTCAAAACCTACCAAACGGATTGGAATGAAATTTGGTATGTAGCTTCCTCTAGGGCCATAAATGCTCTCTAAGAAAGGGTTTTTAAAAAAATCGAAATTTTAGGGGGGTTTGGGGGGTCAAAGTTACAAAATCACGATTTCTCTAAAACCATCGAACAGATTGGAATGAAATTTGGTATGTAGCTTCCCCTAGGGCCATAGGTGCTCGCTAAGAAAGTTTTTTTAAAAAATTCGAAATTTTAGGGGAGGTTTGGGGAGTCAAAGTTACTACAAAAAACCATAGAACGGATTGGAATGAAATTTGCTATGTAGCTTCCTCTAGGGCCCTAGGTACTCGCTAAGAAAGAGTTTTAAAAAATTTGAAATTTGAGGGGGCTTTGGGGGGTAAAAGTTACTAAAAAGAAACACCGAACGGATTGGAATGAAATTTATTATGTAGCTTCCTCTAAGGCCCTAAGTGCTCGCAAAGAAAGGGTTTAAAAAAAAATCAAAATTTTAGGGGAGGTTTGGGGGGGTCAAAGTTACTAAAAATCCCCATAAGAAATACATAGTGTAATATATTTATTGATATAATATATTTTTTGTTAATATACATTTAACTTTGTTTTGTCTATCAGTGCAAAGCCGGGTCGTGCCAGCTAGTATTGGAATATTTACAAAACAAAATGTTCTCAGCTTAGTTTCTATTTGGTACACAACCTTTCACAGTTAGGCCAAATATGCCATGGAAAGGAGAGTTTAAGTTAGGTTAGGATAGGTTTTATATATATTTTAATGAGAATTAATTTTATTTATTTTTTAATGTTTTATTCACAATTGATATAGTAAATAAGTCAAACTTACAGGTTTAGTGATGTCAGAGAGTGTAGCCTGTACAATAATAAACAACATTCTTTAATAATTGTTTGTTTGTTATGTGTTTCGCATAGGCCTACTTGTTTGTGTTAAAGTGTATTTTATTAAGACCTAAACACTGAGTGACATTGTGTTTTAATTTAATTTATATGTGCGTAGTATTTATGTGACCGGATGATGGTGTAAACCGAAACTGTAGTCGTCACAATAAAAAATAAATAACAAGGATTGATAGACATTGAACAGGTAAATGTATACCTAATTTATATTGTTACTTTTGGGTTGTTGAGGTATAGCTTAAAACATCTCAATTTTGTTGAGGTAGGCCTATTAAAACTGATGGATGTAATCAGCTTTTACATGATTGATTTAAAGTTTAGCCAATTGTTGACAATTTATTTAAATAAATTAACATGCGATTTGAAATTGAAATAGTTAGTATAAAAAATTTACTTTTATACTCATAACAATTAGCCAAGTTAGGTTTGGTTACAATCCCACAACTGAATTGGAAATCACTAGTAACCCTACCCTATTTATTCACACTAGTTTCACATAAAATTGAAAGCATCACCATACATAACCCATGCCAGTTTTAACCGACTAAAAAAGGAATTTGATATTCATTTTTTGGGTGCCAAGTCACAAATAAATATTGTGCCAACTGAAGTCACAAGACGGACCTAAAAGGTAAATAATATATATATATAAAAAAGGAAGTGTTAAGTCTGAATCATATGAACTGGCAATGGCAAACTTTTAATAGGCCTACATTTATTTACAAACTGGAAGCATACTGAGACTGGACACTAAAGTTTATTTAGGCCAAGGTTTCTTTCAGGTGGTAACCCTTCTGTGGTAGAACAAGTAGTGGTATACTAAAAATGCACCATAACATTTTAAGGCATGGGTACCTATTTATTTAGTACAAAGAGCTGTTTTTAGCTGGGCATACAAAATTACAAAACTAAACCAATGATTGTATCCCTATAAGGAATTACATATACATGCATTGCCATGACAAAGCCATGAAGACATAAACTAACCTGTAATTGGCACGACCTTCTTTATATAGGAGTATAAAAGAATTGCTGCCAACCTAAGCATGTTATACTATTTAATTTGCGGCACACCAAATAAAATAGTAGGTACTCCAACAATAAAAAGAAAAAGAACATTGAACATGTTAAAAAGGAGCCATATATAACAATGAAATATACGGTAATAGGAACGTGCATTATCAAACAAAATTTAAAAAAAACAAGGTTACAAGGTGGCATACAGAACTGATAACAATCTAAAATCTTTGTTAACTCCAAGGGTCAACACCGTTAATAAATTTGATATGACTGGGGTATACAGGATTAATTGTAATGACTGCCCTAAAAATTAAATTGGACAGACGGGACGACCTTTCCGAACGAGATTTAAGGAACACATACCTTCCAGTTCGAGACTAAAAGCTGCAAAATCGAATTTCGCTGAACATCTGATTAATGAGGATCATTCTTATATACTGATATAGAAAAAAATATGGAAATATTGAATTGTTGCAGTAAGGGGCATAAATTGAACACTCTGGAGGCCTACCATATTTATAATAGCTGCAAAAAGGATAAAGATAAATTATTAAAAGACCAAACACAATTCCAAGCAAACATAATATTTGATTTAATAGATAAGATGCCTCCCCCACGCTGACACTGACTGCCAGTTTATGAGAGATTTGATGACAGACACATACTGTGACATTAATAAATTTAACAAGTCTCTCATGTGTTTTATCAAGTGTCGTTTTGTGTTTTTTATTTATTATGTTTTATTTATTTATGGTTTAAACACCAAACTAATCTCTGTTATTAAGTGTAACTGTGAGAAATGTTTTTTGTAATTGTTCTGATGATGCCTGAAATGAAAAGGTGAAACAGCTGTAAACGAGAGATAAAACTTATAAAAGGATTGCTAAGGCAAGTACTAAATAATAATATTGTTTAATTGTAGTTTAAACTAGGCACTTTTAGGTTATATTTTTCTTTTTTTATGTGTTTTAGTAGTTTAGGCCTAAATATACAAATGTAATGTTAAGGTTGTGATGCAATTTGTATAAAATATATATGATATATATGTGTGTAATTTTACATAGTGTAAACTAATAGAAAAATCTTCTAATACGTTATTGTAATGTTCAATTTAATTTCTAAACGTCTGAAATAAATGAAACCCGAAAATAACTTGTATAACCCGGAATAAAATGTATTGTAATTAATTATAAATAGAAAATAAAACATTTTAAACTTAAACTCTATTCACAAGTTACAGAGAAAATATTAGACATAATAAAACATCGGATTTTGAATGCGAAAATAAATAACCACGATAGCCGGTTTCCGCTATTCCTACGGCTTAACATCACTTAATAAAATAAAAGACTTGTATTCCTACGCATGACGTCACAACTTATTTCGTTCCATATCACGAACACAAAACTATACAATTACATGTACAGTATATTCATAAATATATTATCTACAAATTGTGACCCAAATAACATATCAGAGCTTAAAACATATAATTGCAGTTCATAAACACATTAAAACAACAAACAATACAATATGTATACGCATTACCCTATTATACAATACTACATTTAATACGCTTTACGTACGAAAAATATTAACTTCAAACATACATTTTTATATTTATTTCTATTTTACAGTTAATCTTCGTTAATTTTACCTGCAAACATATCTGGTGAGGGTCGTAAAGTAAATGTATATCACTAATCTACTGAACTACAATATATAATTCAACATTCGAATTAGAACAATATACTAAGGTTGGCAGCACTATACTCTATTTCCTATAAAAAAAAGGTCGTCGTCTGCAAACATATCACCCGAGGGTCGAATAGTAAATTTACCCCATTCGAAATATTTTCAATGTCAATAAAGCCTCTAAAATTCAAATTTTGTTTTATAAGTGCCTCTACAATTCAAATTTAATTGCTATAATTCGAAGTCAACTTCTAAAATTAGAATTTTATGCCCAATTAGCCTCTGAAATTCTAAGTTAATACAAAAAACAAGCCTGTTAAAACAGGAATAAGTGCATGAGCTAAGGTAAAAAAGACAAGGTTTCCTTAACCCTGGAACTGGCAGAAGGTCATTTATAACCTTCTCTCAGGCGCAGAACGCAACCATTTCGAACACTAGCGAGAATTTGCATAATCGATAATATAATCGACTTAAAATCATCCAATCATAATAAAACTGGCACCATTGGAAAGGAAATGATTTAAACTTAATTTTTGTATTTACAACTGTTTTGTAAAACGTATATTTACATACATAATCATCGTTTTAAAATATGCATATCGTGCTAGAGCTATTTCCGCGTGTGAATCTGCATACAATTGTACTGTTATTTCCCACTTCTTCAACGTCCAAGCCCACCTACTGAAGTATTTTATCGAGATTATAAAGCTACCATTGGATTCGTCAAGATATTATCTTTCTAATGGTGCCTTCCAATCAGATGTCACTATTTTACATGATTTATTTAAACAATTTCTGTAAACCCTTGCGATTGGACAGTTTTTCAACCAATGAAACAGCCCATTTGTCAACCGATATTACGTCTACTATATCAAATGTTTTGACATTGCTTTACACCATTTTGTAGAGAAAAGACTGACCTTTCTAACGGTGGGAATTGAACTAGAAATAACCTGTTTGTTTGTCTAGACGACAATGAAAAGTACATAATTAGGACATTCTAGTGAGAATGTCTGGCGCATGGGTTCCCACGGTATTCAAGTGACCCTTCCTGCCCATCGTATATAGTCGGGGAAGTTTTATTAGATTAATGTCATTTTGTTATTTTTTATTTTTTTTTATTTTTATATTTATTATTTATTAACTCCCTCCAGAAGCAATACAAAATATGAACACATCTATTAAAGCTATTTTATACATTAGGAAACAGTGAAAGAAAACAAAAAATAAATTTAACATCAGACATAAAGTGATCCTTGACTTGTATCATATTCTAAAAAATAAACACTTTCTCCCAATCGCACTTACACACCTATACATACCACTAATATATATAGCATATTACAATAACATTGTATTATTTAACTCAAAGTAAAAACACATTTACTTAAATAAAACAGAATTTAAAAAATATATATATAATACACTTCAAAGAAACAAAACCCACATTACTCTGGAAGAGAAAAAACAAAAACAAAGAAGAAACACCCGGCTCCCCTAAAGGCATAGCCCGCTTTGGGGATAGCCACTCGTACATTTTCCGAAACATAAATATGACAGCAGTAAGACAAAAATTAACCAAAAGATATATAGCTCCTAAGTCAAAATTATAATTTAAAAAGGGTTTTTTTATCAGAAATTAATTAAAAAAATATCGGTGAACATTCTACCCAAATATTAACAATATACATTATATGTTCTTGCTAAACACGGGAGAAAAACAATGTAAAAATGCAAAATAACAAAAATGTACACATATGTAAGATCATTGTAAGAGGAATAATAATACCTAAAGATCACTATACTATATAATAACTAACTATATAATAACTATTAACTATTTAGTACATTTAACAAGTTAAATAAAGATAACTCAAACAATTTTGTGAACTAAGGAAAGACAAGTATACCGTTCTTTTCTTTGATTTATCCTCTACACTTTGTTATAATAATATTTCTTTTTTGGGCAAAGCATATATTAGTAAATTAAGTTTCAATCTAGGCCTATGTTAGCAGTCATGTATTTGGAACATAAAAACTGTTTTTTTCAAAATAAGAAATTTGAAATTGATAAATGTTTTTATACAGTTCTATTTAGAACTAAATTACGAAACTTTTACGCTTACGAAAAAAATACAAAAAAATGTTTACTACTTGTTATGTAGGCCTAAAGTTGAACTTCTTCCTTTTGTTACTGAACATTTTTTGTTTCTTGAGCTAATAACTTTTACAATTTCAAAAGAAACTAATTTTAGTGGCATATTTGAATTCTTTGAAGTTTCTTCTACAAAAAACGTATTGAACACTTTTAGATTGGGGTTCATTTACTATTTTTGGCAAATTTTTAAAAATATGCTTGCAAAACGCTAAAAACGGGCTGGCCAATTTTAGCTTTAACATTGCCAGTTGTAGGGTTAAGTGATTTGTAGTGAATTCTTAAAATAAAGGTTTACCTCTGTAATTTGAATTTTGTGAACACTAACCTCTAATTCATAGTCTCGATAATTCAAATTTAATTTAATTCGAAACAAAATTGCTTTCCCTTAGATTTCGAATTAGTGAGATTCTACTATAATTACATAATTTTTTTAGAATGCAATTAGGATGATTGTGTCTTAATTAGACCAATCATTTTTCATTAGTATTTATATATCAGTTAGATTTATATATCTATTGTAAAGTCAAAATTTAGCTCTTTGCTGTTTTGTTCTTGTACTGCAATATACAAAAATTTATTAGGTTTGTTTTTGTGATAAATGTACAATTAAAGTGACGCTAATTGTCCTGTGTAGAACATATTGGAATAATGGAATTGCAGGTATATGGAATCATGTGTTATGTAGCCTGTAATATAGGCCTACCGCATAGTAATTTAATTTGATCATGTGTTTAGCGTATAAATATTAACTGAAAATATACAAATACCCTATTATTTTTTTGTTGATGTTATTAGGCTATTATTTATAACAAAATGTACATCATTATAATAAATACATACATAGTTTGGTAAAAGTACACAAAGACTGGGTCAACTTAAAATTTTATATTTTAGTTGGACAATATATTTAAGAAGAACTAACTAAAAAACAAAAACTACGTGTCGGAAATGTTATATATAGACAGTAATTAATATACAAACTCATACACTAGGCAATAACCACCCAGGTTTTTCGCCTTTAAAAATTTTTAAAAAAAACTCATACATATTTACACTTTTGAAACATACTGTGACTGAAGACTGACAAATAACTAAACGTCGGGAACCTTGTAGATAAGCTTACCGAGCGATAAGAAAGTTCAAAATCCAGCTTTGAGTGTTGTTCAATCAGTCTTATAGGCTATTAATGACAATGGCGTCTTGTTCTACAGTCAATCCGTTTTTTTATGAAGTTTGTAGTATTACGATAATTAGTTTCTGTGTGTTTTCCTTAGTTCTTGTTCAATATCGAGAACTAAAAAAAAATAGCCTGACTTATAATGTTTAGTCACAGCATGTTTCCAATTTGTAAACATATATTATATAAGCTAGTAGGGCCAATATTAATTATTGTCTATTATTATTATTATTGTCGGACTACAAGGAAAGGTTATATTATCTTTCTATCAGCTAGGTTTACGACGGTAAAAAACCCGAAGAATTGGACACTGCACTCTGATACAGAAAGTGATCCAGACGAGTAAGTTTTTTTTCATTATTAAAGATTTCCGACATTTAATTTTTTGTTTTTTAGTTAATTCTTGTTCAATATATTGTCTAACTAAAATATCATAACATTTGAAGTTGACCCAGTCTTTGTATACTATTACCCTTAGTTTATGAAAATTAGAAACAATCTATTTTGCCACGCATAGCTTGTATAGGTAATACAATTGCATTAGTTGGAATATAATCGGGTGTTACTATGTCTGAAAACTATACTGATGATTTATCATTAGTATTTATATTTGTAGTGAAAATTTGGTAAAAATTTACTTTAGCGTGTCAATTGATTTCTAACCTGGGAATTTTAAATAATATGAAAGAACATGTCTAACTGATTGTAAAAACAACAAAAATATTCCCGGGAAATAAAATTTAGGGGCCTATAGGAATTATGAAAGAAATAAAACTAGAAATTATATAGGTTAGGTTTCGACATTCCCGCAATATTTCACGTAATTATAACAAAATAAATCACTTCAAATACACCAAACACGTAAGAAATAAATAAAGTAGCCAATGATAATCCAAAAACTACCCACAAAACAAAGAAAATTAAAAAATAATGTAACAAAACATTAATAACGAAAACAATAACAACGTACCATTAAGAACAATAAAAAATACAATATAACTGTGTAATTAAAATGGAATTTCATCAACGTTGCCAAATCGAACAATAGGTTATTGTACTGAATGGGGTGTGTATAAAACGGTGACCTGTGGACTAGTAAGCAGGTGACTGAAGCATTGAATCTCATTGGTTCCGTATGATTATATTTCGTTATTATTACATTATATAATTAAAATTTTAAAAAAAAACCTAAAAGGTTCTAACCAATAGTATTTAGTCACAGTATGTTTAGGTTTACTTTTTACTTAATCTGGCCGATAACAGTATGATTATATTTCGCTATTATCACTTTATATAATTAAAATTTAAAAAAAAAAACCTAAAAGGTTCTAACCTATAGTAGGCCTATTTAGTCACAGTAGGTTTACTTTTTAATTAACCTGGCCGATAACAGTATGTTTGTACTTTTAAAAACGTATGTACAACTTTGTAGTTGGCTTGGCTAAACTGTTAGTTTCTACACAAAAAAGAACAAGACAAATCCGGCAACGCTGGGAGAACGCTGAGAAAAACATGTCGGCTCTTTACAATGTAAATTCCCATAAGAAACATTTGATTTGAAAGTTTTTAATATTGTACGTGTTGAAGATCGTTAAATATTGCTTTCCCGGCATCAGTGAAGTGTATAAATACTATATTTATAAAGAAAAAAGTTAAGGTTTGTGTATTTATAGTAGTTTCGATCGACACGCTATTGTAAACAAATAGGCCTACTGAAAATTTATAGAGTTCTGATGTTTTGTTACAGCTATGATCCAGATATACGAAAATTCATTAACTTTGTTATTGTGATACATTTACTCTTTATTGTGATAAAGTGACTCTTTAAGTTGTTCTGGTAAATGCATTAGAATACCTATAATCGCGAGCACGGAATAAGGCGGGTGAGAATTTTTGCACTGTTGACAGATTGTACAAGCTAAGAAACGTAGTCTCTTACCAGACCAAATAGTTTTGTCGAGGCGTAACCTGTTATGCTCTCCTTAGCCTTAGGTGACTTATGGGTTGAGTTATAATTATAAAAAAACACAGGTTTTTAAAGAAAAGATGTAGGATTCTACCCATCTCATTTTCTACCTGAAATATATTTTAACATAATTGTACACATTAAAAATATCAAATACAAACTTTAGTTCAGGAATCATCTGACACAAAATTTTCAGTAAGCGAAGATTTTTTTTATTTTTCAAGTGTAGCGAAGTTTTGTCAGCAGGAAAGTTGTAGGAAATCACACGTACTAAAACTGTTGTTTAAACATTTTTTGTCTCCAAAGCACCGTTTAAGTTTTTAAACTGGTTGATTAACGACAATAAAATTGAGCGTGAAACTAAAAGACCCTGCCACAAATGCTCCGTTGGTCCGATCATGCTGTATATTTATTCTGGATTTACATTTTTATTCATTAGTTTTCATAATCAAGTATAAAGTGTTTTATTGCGTTTGTAAATCTTTTCATAAATTTATAAAAGTTGTGTAGCCTAAATCCAATGTCAATGCTCGGGGTGGGCAATGGCGCGTTGGCACTCGGACTAGGCAACACTAGATGCTTCCTCAGTGTTGCCAGATTGTGCCGCAGAATGAGTGATTCTCGATCGTGCCGCAGAACGAGTGATTCTCGATTATGCCGCAGAACGAGTGATTCTCGACCGCTCCTCGCTTTGCCAGTCCCATATCTGGCAACAGCGCAACAATTCTCACCCGCCTTATTCCGTGCTCGCAAATATTAGTGTCAATTTACCATGATGTAATAAAATTTTAATATTAGGGCCTAATTCATATAGCCTATATTTAATATACTATAAGGCAAGTTTATTTTTAAGCTTTTTTGTTCAATTTGTTCCATTAAATTTTGTAGAATTATATTTGCTGTTTACATCATTGAGTTAATGTTTAGGCCTATAAAATTTAGACACCATGATTACATTCTGGACCATTTTCTAGCTTATAGATTGGCACCTCTGCCGCATTATAGTAAGGAGACATGTTGTAAATTGTACGCCTTAAATTATAGCATTGCCGAGAACCCTTATAGTAGGCCTACCTTTAATATTAGTGGGCAAAATTTAGAATACCACTACTTGTTGAAATAAGATCATATGTTTAGAAACTGGAAATATACTC
Organism: Philaenus spumarius; assembly: GCA_018207615.1. Lineage (NCBI taxonomy): Eukaryota > Metazoa > Arthropoda > Insecta > Hemiptera > Aphrophoridae > Philaenus > Philaenus spumarius. The sequence goes on along the minus strand of JAGFPH010002444.1, from coordinate 43,611 downwards.
TAACTAGTGTGCATTTTCAGATATATATAGGCCTAAGTGTGCATTTTCAGTAACTATTAAAAGTTACTGTTACCCTTAATAGGCCTTTTTTATAGGAAGAAAGTAAAATGTAAAAAACCATTAGTTTTATAATTTAATTTAATAGAAATCAGAGCCTATATTGCCTCCTAACATTTCACAAGCTTATTTATCATAATGCTACTGAAAAGGTTATTTTATTTTGAAAGATCAATAGGCATAGGTTAAAATAATTTTGATTTATTTAACTAAAAACATTATAGCCTAGACTAAGCCTATGTGTCTAATCTAATATTATACACTAACAACTAATATTTTGTAAACTCTCAAGTTTATATAAGTGATAACTAACAATAATTGTTACTTACAGGGATTCGACCCATGAGGGTAAGTCCTTTGGAATCTCATGCAGAAATTGATTGCTGCAGTCAACAAATGGTCCAAGGCAAAGGCAAATATCTGGACAGGAGCCACTGTCAGTTTTCACGTAAGTAACCATCCAAAGTATGGAAATAAATGATAAAATTATCATTTTCACTATCATTGAATGATAAATTTTATACCTTAGCATCCTTTAATTACCATCTTGAAATCTACTAATTTTAAATGTTTTTGACCATTTACGAAACATATTTATGAGTAACATAGCAAGCTTAAATGCAACAAAATACACAACAAAAGCAGAAAACACCTGATATTTTAACAGTCCCGTTTCTACATACTAACTGTCGGTAATATTTAGCACCTAGTGCATAATACATTTCGAAGTTACATTTTACATTTAAAAATAAATTATCACTATTTAAATACTATAAACCACAATATATTTGTATGACAAAATTATGTTTCTCCATTTTGTCTAAAACACAGCACAGAAACCAGAACTCTCCAGCCAGAACATTAAAACATCCTAATTCTAAACCCTACTGGTTTTTCTTAGTAGCGTCTCGAGTCTGGGTCATGAGAATTTTTATTAGAAATTCAGTGGCTGTTTTGAATAGAAAGAAAAGTAGTTTTTATAGCCATTTAATACAAATAAATAATTGTAGTTTTAAAATAATTTTAACTTCTATTATTATTAATTTATGAATAGCAGCACTATTATGTGTACAACAATTATAATTGGTTAGTCAAGCCAAGAAGATACGGTATCAAATTTAAATTTCCAAAACTTAGTGATCCTTTCGTATCATTGAATTTGTAAGGTAACAACAATTTTAAGTACTGTGAATGAACCGAACATTTGATTTTTCGAATCTATTTAGTGATTTATTTATTAATCCTGATCCTGAAGTGTGGTTTGGTCTTAGGGACTCTAAAACCAAGTCCATTTAGTGGAGAGAGATTACGGGTTACGGTTATTCTACCTTTAAGTTAGTTGCTGTTAAATCTTAGTGTGTACCGGTACCTAATTGTTTACAGTAAATTTGTTTCCATTATTTTGTTATAAGACTTTTGAAGTCCCCCGGACAATTGCTCCATGTATAGGATTGTAATCACTTCACCCAGATCAATTGAAACCCACAACCACACAAATAACGAACAAAAACAATAACTTAATGGAAAAGTTATGATTATTGAACTAGGTACCCTGATATACATTTCAATGACATATTAATGTAAAGGCCCTTTGAGGATGACGACGGCGTCATTGAAATGTACAATAAACATTAGTAGTTCAATAAACGTTTTGATTAAGTTATTCAGCTATTGTTTTTAGTAGGTACCTTATTTTTGCGGTTTGGAGTTTCATTTAACAGGGTAAATTTGTTTCCATAGTGCTCTTTAACTTTCGTATTGCATTCACTTGACTATAGTGTATTCGTTTTGTTTTTTTAAAAATATATAGTACAATTATAGATGATAAATTATTTAAAGCCGTTACCTTCTTTTATGAGTTTACAGATCTTCATGTTGACGACGCAATCTATTCTTTATTTTGACAAAAAATAACAAGCTTAGAATGCAATATGATTAAAAGTTACCTATGAAATAGAATTTGAAGATATCAATCATTATAGCAAGAGTGAAAAAGAACAGAATAATGAGGAATGAGGACCAGTATAACTCTGAAATTGATGATACTGAGGGAAATAAGGACTATTTAGTGCTTGAGCATTCAAAGGATACAGAAGAGGATCATTGGCAATATTTTGAAATTAGAAGCAGAACATGGAGAATAGAACCCTGGTGAAAGACCAAACCGAAAATTTTCAATTTGCCTATCTATAAAAAGAAGGAAATCCAGTTCTCTATTTTAAGTGTAAGAAATCAATTTGTTTCTAATGTTACAACAAGATTAGTGTAAAGTGTGTGGCAAATGTGGAGAAAAAGTTAAAGAAATGTATGTAATATTTTAAGATGAATTTCAAAGCTAAAGGTTTTAAGCTTGGTGGTTACGAAATAATTAAATATAGTGATGTCAAATAAATGTTGATGTACGTACTATTTTACAAAATGTTCATAATACAGTATTTTTAAAATTATTATTAAAATCTTTTTATATCTGACTGACAGTTTTGTACGGGATGTAAATACACAGTGAAAATAAATACTCAATGCAGAATGCAGAGCCATTCGCTCGCTAAATCTCTAGACCTAGACACCAGAGACTTGTTTGACTGTTTGTTGTTTTCGGTTATCTGCCAAGGGTAACTGTCAACAATACCAGCTTCAAATATGTTAGAAAGGTTAAACTGTTAAACTTAACATTCTAAATTATGTGTGATATTTATCTTATAGTGATATGGATAAACATTTTAAATGTTAGTTTGCCAGACAAATGCACATTATTGTTAGTTTGCTGAACTGTCGGAAGTGTTCAAGTATATTTCTGTTACAATGTCTTCACTAGTGCCTTCGATGTTTTCATTAGTGCCTTATATTTGTTCACCTTGCTGTTTATTTAGAGCCTACAATTTATTTACAAGGAAGCAACATTTATCATATTTAGTTTTACCAAATTTACCCTTGCTTAAAACCAAATCCAAGGAAAAAAATTATGTGCCTGCTCATTTAATGCTAAAAACTTCTAAATTACATTCAAAGCAAAATCAGAAAAGCTGTTTAGAATTTAATAACAATTTTGTTGAAGAAGAAAAAAATATTTTATTCGACAGCATGTTAGTCTTTGAAGATTTTTTAAGTCCTGCTGAAGAGAAATCAATGTTTGATGAAGTTGAACCTTACATGAAAAGGCTGCGATATGAATTCGACCACTGGGATGACGTTAGTATCGTAAATGCATTTTGAGGACATCTTTATATTAGTATGTAAAAAATTTCTAAATTGATTAACGTTTTTGACGCAATTTGGCGTAACTTTACTATTCGACTCTAGCCTAATATATTTGCAGACAACGACGTTGTTTTACATTCTACTGTTAAATGTTGAATACAGGTAAACATACTGTGACTAAATAGGTTAGGTTAGAACCTTTTAGGTATTTTTTTTTATTATTATTTTTGCATTTCTGTTAGCTCTAGGTTAGGCTAGAGTCGAATAGTAAAGTTGCGCCGCGCAATTTTACTATTCGACCCTAGGCTAACCTATGGCAACAGAAATGCAAGAATAATAATTTTAAAAAACCTAAAATGTTCTAACCTATAGTATTTAGTCACAGTATGTTTACCTGTCTTCAACATTTAACAGTAGAATGTAAAACGTCGTCTGCAAAAATATTAGGCTAGGGTCGAATAGTAAACTTTTGCCACGTTTTTAAACATATTATTGAATAAATTGCTTACTCGGGTAGAACTCACCTTATTTTGTATATGTTTGCCTCCCTTGTAAATTTCTAACACTTTTATAAAAATAATTGAAAAAACTTCAATTTAATCGTCAAAACAGTGTGGGGTAGAAAAACACTTAGCACGTTTCATGAAGTATGCAAATCTCTTCACTTCTTGGTGTGGCCAAAAATCTTAGATGCAGTTTATTACGCTTACAGTGTCTGAGTTGGACGGAAGTATTTCTATCCACTGCTGGAGGTTCTTCAAGTGTTGGCCTGTTGTTTATATTGTCCCTATTTAAATCTACAACTATTTCCACCGGATTGTGGTTATCAAATTGTCTTTGTTATTATTAACTAAAACAGGTCTTGTATTATTAATTTCATCTTTTATAATGGGTAGCCTACGGGGATTTAAACTCAATAGCCTACTAGAGATTAAATAGGCTTCTCATTGACAGCCATGAAAGTAATCTCTGTTAGACATATTTTCCTCCAAACTAGTTCCCAATAATATCTAAACTATCCCAATCTACAACATTGTCATCCTTTGTAACATGTTTACTCAGTTTTGAAAGTCGAGGTTCTTTGGTGACTACATTCTTCTTATGTTCTAAAATAATTTCATTAATGAGCCTAGATGTTTGTCCGTAGTAATTCTGCCCACATAAACAGGGAATTTTGTAGGTACACAATTTGTTCTTTGTTGAAGGGTTGTCCATTAACCTTCGTGTGGGCGCACCATCTGGGCTCACACCGACGGGCGCAGGCGGCATTTTGGCCGCCTTCAAATAATATCACTTTTTTAGCCTGTAAGTGCATCTGGACACTATTGATCTAGTGTTAGGAGATTCCGGAATCAAATTCTCGGTGATTCCGAATGTATCCGATTCCGTACGTTCGGAATCATTCTGTTATGAAAGTGTAAGTCCGAGTTCATCGAAGAAAGGACAATAATGAAAAATAAAGACTAAAATAAAATATAACAAATGTATACTTCTTACATTTTACATTGAGGGCTAAAAATAAAAGAGAAAAAGAAAGTAGATGTACCTACCTACCTTTGTAGGCCTACTACTTCTTGTAAATAATAAAATCAACAAATACTTATATATTTGAAACTGCAGTAAACAGCCATCAAATAACAGTAAAATTGTGGTGAAAATGCAACAAATGTCTACCTATATATTTTACATTGAGGGCCAGCTAAAATTGCATATTGGGCGCTGGGCGGTAAATTGGTCGCTCTTCGGATGAAACATCGACCTCGTCAACTTTGACACCCATTTACGAGCATAGTACGCAACTCTAGGATAGCTCCTGCCTGCCATGTGGTGTCTTATGATGTAATTAGAGAATACCTGTGTGTTCCATTGCACTGCGAATTGTCTTCGTCTATGTAAGATCGTTTTTAGTGAAAAGGCAGCCAAAATGCCTCCCTAGCGCTCGCTCAAAGTTAAGCTTATTTACTTTTGGTTTCAGGTTTCAGGTGTGTTTCCTTAACGTATTTTCAGATTTTAAAAACAGTTCTAATTTCGAACTTGATGTTGATTCTGCATAGCTTATCAGAAAATCCTTTCTTGTAAGGTAGGCCTACAGTAACAGTAGTTAATCGTTTTTCTTTTGGTTATTACTTTTTCTTATAGCCTATGCAAAAGTCTTGTCAATGGCAGTTTCAGATCCACAATTTCTTAATTCCTTTTTTATTGTCCCTAACTCACTATGTAATTGCATGCACAAGACCTAAATTTTAACATTTTCAAATGGTTTTAGTCATAATGTAAGTAACGTCCTGCTTTTGAAATTTTCCTATAAACAGATGTAGTCAGACCATTATTTTTATTCTCACCAGAACATCCAAGAAAAAGTTTTCTTTCCACCTCTATCTCCAATGTAAATTTTATGATAGGCGGTAAGTCATTTAAAAAATCTAAAAATAATTTAAGAAGACAGACTTGTTTGATTCCATATAGCCTACAGAAAACGTTTGTCAACATAACATAGCCATAAATTGTGGTTGTAACTAGCTTTTACTACAGCATTTTTTTATATCCATCTATATAAATTTCATGCCAAACGTTTGTTTATAAAATACTTCCTCAACTTCAAAATAATTAGCCTACTGTTAATATTATAAAATACACTTTGAGCTTGACGGGTGAGAAGGAATTTATATTTAAAAAATAAAAATAACACTATTCTCACTCATATACGTTTAATTACCAAACGCGTTCCAACGACAAAGTCGTCATCCTCAGTGATATATGAGCTACAACTGACAGATTATACCTAATTACTTCTAAGTCTATGGTACATATTTATACCCCTCTACAAGAGTGGGCGTTTCTTAGTTTCTAAACAGCCAATGGCGTACAAGAGACCTAAAATAGAGACAAATGTTACAATGTTTAAGTTTAAATGAAACAAATTATTTTACTAGGTATGACAAATTTAAGTAAATAGCCTTATGCAGATAGATCTAATAATAATAATAATGTACTTGATTTTAAAAATATAAAATAAAGTTAGTATAAATGAATATGACAAAAACACATAGTAATTATTTATAAATATATACATTGGTACAAACATTTTCCATGGAAAAGAAAGACAACAACAAAAACAAAAATTGCAAATCGAGGTTAGTTTGCCTGGAAACAAAGTAAAACTAAAATGATGAAAGTTAGGCCTACAAGTTAAGTTATTAAAAGTGAATTATGTTTTGAATATAATTTTCTATGTTAGTTTTTAATATTAAACAATGTAATAGTATTAAGTTTATATTAGATCTATCTGCATAAGGCTATTTACTTAAATTTGTCATAGTAAAACAATTTGTTTCATTTAAACTTAAACATTGTAACATTTGTCTCTATTTTAGGTCTCTTGTACGCCATTGGCTGTTTAGAAACTAAGACACGCCCACTCTTGTAGAGGGGTATAAATATGTACCATAGGCTTAGAAGTAATTAGTTAAATAATCTGTCAGTTGTAGCTCATATATCACTACTGTTAATAGTTAAAAATTGTGTTTAATTAAGCGTCTGCTCCGACTTATTAAGGAGGGATCATCTTTCAGTTTTTCTCAAAACACATAAAATATCAGTGAGTAGAAGGCCTACATTGGTGCTTAAATTAACCACATCAAAACGTGTCATAATATTTTCAGACGTCAATTTAATGCTCTTAAGCATCTCAATGACGTGGCCCAAGTTTTTTTCATAAGTTTCCGAGTTATCAAACAAAATTGTTAGTATAGGTAGCCTACAAAATTGAAGTTTTTTCAATTATTCTTATAAAATAGTGAGGAATTGACAAATGGAGAGGCAAACATGAATATACGAAATTAAGCTTAGTGCTACCCAGTAAGCAATTTATTAAATATAGAAAATACCTCATCTAGCAGCAGAAAATGAGGTTTAAAAGAATATTCCTAAACATATAATTACATTTTTCATTAAAATACTTCAAGACAAATTAACTGTTTTACAATAGGAACTTGATATATCTAGTAACTTTTTAATGTGATGAAGATGTCTATTTTTTAAGTTAAAAAGTCCACAGATTTTAGAAGAGTAAAGCAGGCTAGATAGTGTAAGTAATGTTTAAAGTAGGGCCTATAGCTGAAGAAAGTCTCGAAAGAGAAATGTTTTTTATAATGAGTTAGATAATCTTTTTATAAGAAAATACATTTTTGGTTCTATGGCTGAGATGTCAATATCCTTAATATATAACAATATCTAACAATATATGTTTAGTTATATAGTTATTGTTAGGCTAGTTATAATGACGCAAGGCAATTGGTAACGCCCCACTAATGTAATGTAGTCTTAAGCCACGCCCCTTTGAATTCTGTATAAATATACGGGAAATGGAGCACTGTAAGATTAGTTATAGTTTGATTACTGTAGCTCGTGCATCACTGAAGATGGCGACTTTGTCGTTGAAACGCGTTTGATTTAGTAAACGTATTAGTTGTGAGATTTTGTGTTCTAAGTTTATTCTATCAAGTATATCTTCTCACGAGTCAAGCTCAATATTTATTTTTATTTGTTAAGTGTTATAAATCGGTATGAACTGTTATTTACAAACCAACATATATAAATAAACATAATTAACTGGATTAAATCAGGTAACTTGTGAAATGTTCGCACGGGTTAGCTAGTAATATTTAAAATTGTACATCTAACTTTTTGTGGCGGTCTTACATTTAGAATTGAACAATAGGTAAAAACTAATTGACGATGCTAGGCCAGGCAAGAGAATATTTGGTATAGTGGGGTGACATTAGCCAATTATCTCATCAACATTTCGGTAAGTCTATACGTTGCAAAACTTTTGCCGAACAAGGGTCAAGAAAAATATTTATAAGGTACATAAATTATGTGATCCCATAAGTTCCACAACTTTCAACATTATTTAAATACCTAAATAAAATATACAGGGTGTTTCAATATTATGTTAACACTTAAATAGCAGAATCAATTTATTTACTTAGCATACATCTATAAATGAAAACAAACAGTGTATTAAATGTTCTTCTTCTAGAACATAAACAAAATTAAATGTGGTCAACCTGGTCACCATTATGTTCTACACACAAAAACCAACGCTTCACAGAAGCATGCAAAGCCAGTACACACATTTCACGAGGAATGGATGATACCGCTTCTTGTATCCGGTCCTTTAGTTCATTGATGTCACGAACTTTTCTGCTATACACGCGCTCATTTACCATACCCCAGAGCCAGAAATCACAGGGTGTCACGTCTGGTGACTGTGGGGGCCAGCGCAGTGGTCCATCACGACCAATCCACCGACCTGGAAATGTTTGGTCGAGATAGGTTCCAACAGTTAATGCCGAATAGGGCGGAGCTCCATTTTAAGTGGTAGTTCATCAATGGCGTACTGCTGCAACATCGATAAATAGACGTCTGAAGTCACTGTTGGTGTATCAAAAAAGTAGGGCCCAAATATTCCAGCAGCGGTCACAGCGCACCAACTATTCACTTTCGATGAATCACGTTCATCCTCCCAAATGACTCGTGGCTTATCAGAGGCCCAGAAAATTGTGTTGTGTCGATTGACAAGTCCACTTGTGTGAAAGGTGGCTTCATCGCTGAATGCCTTTTCATTAATAATGTCATGCTGGATATTCGTCGTTTCAGCTAACACCTGACAGTATTCCACTCGCTCACGCTTCTGCGCCAATGTTAAAGATTGGGCAAGTTGGATGTGATAAGGCTTTAATCCAAGATCATGTCTCAAGATGCGCCATACTGTTGTTTTTGGAATGCCTGTTTTCAAACTAAAGCGTCCACTCGATTTCGAAGGACTTAGCAGCAAGGATTGCTGTACAATAGCGATGTTCAAGTCGCACCTTCCTGATCTTGGGCGTCCTGCATTTTCTCGGTAATTGTTGGAAACTGATCCAGTCTCCACAAACTTATTGTAGATGCGATAAATTGTTAAAAGGCTTTTAGGGTCGCATAAAAATTTCCTTTGAAACTTCTCACAAACCACTGTTGGTGAACCAGACACTTCCAGACAGCTTGCTACATATCTCCTTTCATCCAACGTTAAACGAACAGCCATTGTGTAGGCTAACCGATGAATAGAAGACCAACAACATAACCTATTAATGTAAGTGTTAACATAATATTGAAACACCCTGTATTAAATTTGTGTGCCTCAGTAATTTCCTCATTTAAACGTTTTGTCCCTTAGAAGTACCAACATTTTTACTGCAGTTCTCATTTATGTGCTGTAATTAGGCCTAAGTGAATATAATATAAAATAAAAGGATAATATGTCCGTCTATGTGACTTTTTTGTAATTTAAGTAGTTTACTTACTTTACATAAATTGTTGGCTGACGCGTTTCGGAACTAGTTCCATCTTCAGAATATCGCTCTATTGAGGTCGTTAATACGAGGGTCATTCAATAAGTAACGAGACAAATTATTTTTGCACAAAAACGGTTTATTGAATCAGTACAAAACTTTGGTTACTTTTCAACATAGTCCCCAGCAACACTTATACACTTGTCCCATCTTTCTGCTAATTTGTAAATGCCCTTGGCATAAAATTCTTTAGGTTGATCTCGAAGCCACTTTTGCACCTGATTTTTTACCTCTTCATTGGATTGAAACTGTATCCCTCGTAGACCATCTTTAAGGGGTCCAAAAAGATGGAAGTCTGATGGAGCGAGGTCGGGGCTGTAGGGGGGATGTGGAAGGATCTCCCAGTTTCTGAAGTTTTTCTTTCGTCAGCTGTGCCGTATGTGAACGGGCGTTGTCATGAAGCAAAATCACGCCTTCAGTTAAGAGCCCACAGCGTTTCGTTCGAATTGCAGGTCTTATCTTGTTTTCCAGCATGTCACTGTAGTACTGGCTGTTGATTGTTCTTTGGGGTTCAAGAAAATCACAATAAATTGGCCCCTGAAAATCCCAGAATACTGTAAGCATGACTTTACCGGCAGATGACTGGGTCTTGAATTTTTTTTAATGGGAGAAGTCGTATGCTTCCACTCAAGGCTCTGTCGTTTTGACTCTGGCTCATAGTGGTGGATCAATGTTTCATCACACGTTACAATTCTTTTGAAAAAACCTTCTCCTTCAGTCGAATATCGATTTTTCAACTGTTGACTGATTTGAAGCCGGGTTTCTTTGTGAGCGTCCGTGAGTTGTCTGGGCACCCATCTCGCACAGGTTTTCTTGTACTGCAGCTTGTTATGAATAATGTTATGGACAGTTCCAACACTCGCGTATACTTTTTCACTTATCAGTTCAACGGTGATACGCCTATTGTGCCGAATTAACGTGTCGTCAATCCGAGATTCGAGAGAGGAAGTCCCAACTTCGATCGGTCGTCCACTGCGTTGCTCGTCAGAAACTTTTGTACGGCCACTTTGAAACTGTTCTACCCATTTGTAAACGTTCGAACGATTCAAACAATTGTCTCCGTACACTTTTAAGATTCTTTTGTGAATGTCACTACCTTTCTCACCTTCCGCGACTAAAAATCTGATCACGGCACGTTGTTCTTCCACGGTGCAATTCTCGAGCGGACTTGCCATCGTTAACAGAGTAAATTTGAGGTTATGTTTACAAAATATGATTGAACAGCTGATCAATTGTCATCGCAAGATTGCCAACTTTATCTCCTGAAAGTTTTGTACTGATTCAATAAACCGTTTTTGAGCAATAATAATTTGTTTCGTTACTTATTGAATGCCCCTCGTACATTGAAATAAATAAATTAAAGTACAACACAACACATACACACACGTACAATAACACAATATCACAAATAATTCAACCGCATGTGCACACCATCAAATACTTTTAACTAATAATATAATATACTCAACGCTGTTTACATTTTATGATGTTTTATTTTTGTTTAAAGGCAATTCATGGTTTCCGAGAAACAGAAAGATTGAAGTGGAATGCTGAAAACACAAAAATACTCGATAGAGTGCGCAGCATTGCTTTTCCTCCTGATCGCGGCCAGTTGCAGCACGTTCATGTACTCGATCTTTCACCGGATGGTCATATCAAGCCCCATGTTGATAGTGTTCGAGTAAGTCGGCTAATTCAATATAGAGTAGTATTTATTTTTTTCTAATTTGATATAAAAGAAGTAGGCTCTAATATTAATTAAATATTGTTTACTAGAAGACAAGATTAGATTTTATGAAAAATGTGTTAATAAAATACACACTTTCACTGCTGTCATTTTTTACTACTATAATTTCAAAGAACTCATGAATTAGAAATGAACTTTGAAGTCATAATGAGTACATTAGGCTATATCAGTATTAAATAACATCAACTTCCAAAATGTAAATGTTTTTCAAAGAGATATACTGTATCAATATTTATTGTATTTTTTATTGCTCGTTGATTTAAATGTTAATAAATGGTTATCAAGTTTTAATGATCTGTTTATTTGAATATTATTGTATCATTATCAAAATTACATTTAATTTTTATGTAAGCTTATTATACATTAAAAATAACTTTGTAGAAAACATAGCCTACATTAAATGACTACTGTACTAGAAATGTCTTTGAAGGTCATACTAAAATTGGTTAAATTTTAAAATAATATCACTATATCATTTTTAAACAATAGTTTTATTTGATCTTAAAAGATGTGTCTACCTAGGTGAGGAAGGCAGCTTGGAAAGTAAATCTAATGAATTGTTAATCAATAGATTTGTTTTTAGAAATTATGTTATTTGTTTTTACATGTGCCAATATTCAGTAATTTAATAATAAATCAGCTCAAAAAAAAAAACCAGACGGGATGATTATAACACCAAAACTAAAGATACTTAAACCGTAAAATCAATACAGTTTGAAAAACACATGTTAATTGTAAACAAATGCTCAAGAATAGTTGTGAAATGTCCCGTCAATGCTATGTGCTTGTTAGACTGATCTTGAGGTTCAAAGTTGATTTCTACTATTGCTAAAAGCTACCGCAACAATTACTTTGACCACAAAGGGGACAAGAGCAACTTGCCTACTCGGGTGGTTGTTTCACAAAATAATTTTAGCAATATGAAACACTGTGTTTATGAGTAATATGGCTTCAGCACCAGTTCAAACTATTGTTACTACAACTGGAAATTGCCTTAATAATGTTCAAAGTTGATTTCTACTATTGCTAAAAGCTACCGCAACAATTACTTT
>JAGFPH010002444.1:16784-31062 GCA_018207615.1 Philaenus spumarius | reverse complement strand
AAAATGAAACACTGTGTTTATGAGTAATATGGCTTCAGCACCGGTTCAAACTATTGTTACTACAACTGGAAATTGCCTTAATAATGTTCAAAGTGAAAATATTTAGTTTACTGATCAAAAATTCCTATCATTTTACCTTTGAGCTGGTATTTTTTTTCAAAAACATGTTATCTTTTGATAAGATGTGTTGGATAAATGTTCCAGTGAATAAATTGCTGAATTTTTTTTAATACTTTGATTCATTTCGAACTTAATCTATGAATTTCAAAAATTTTCCAAAAGTGGTACAAAAATTATTTTTTTGTTAAAATATGGAAAACTTAACTGTTCTTCGTATTATTACCAACCGTAGGCCGTAAAACGACATTTTAACACTAAAACAAAATAAAGTTAAAAATTACACATACATATATTGAGATTACAGTAGAGTCCCTCTATTCTGAACTAATTGGGACCGAACACTGTTCGGTTTAGTGGGAATTCGGAATAGGTGGATTTCATGAATAATATCAACGTATTGACTTGTTAAGGCTTAAATTAAGTGCGGGGACATCTGCTAGTGTCTGTTCTATACAGCGTTGATCGGCTCGGAGGAAAGCGAGGAGGAGGTGAACGCTCAAACTGAACCCATATCACACGCGGCAAATGCTCTTGACCTCGCTCTATTAGTAATAGTGTAGGTTTACATCATCCGGGGTTATTTCCTTCGGTTGCTTTAAGATTCCGTTTTCTTCTAAAAATAGAAGGAAGGGATAGGTTGTTCGAACTGTCCGTTTTGTCATCCCGCAGTCTGTCCGTTAGTACCGCATTATCTTGAAAAAATATCGAGAAAAACAAATTCCTTCGGGTTAACGAAAACGAAGGAGAGAAACGGATGAGGGCAGGTGGCAGCAACATTATTAGTGCCTAGCCGTTGTATCTAATCTTTCCTTCTTTCTGAAGGACCCGGTATCCGTTTCACCAGACGCTTGTTGCCATAGCTTCCTTCTCGCGAACTAAGGAAAACGCGAATGGAAAAACCAGCTATCATTCCAATTTGATTTCAGGCTTTTTCATCAAGCTTATGCTTTATGTATGTCTCTATTTAACTTATTTGTATAACAATAAATGTATGTTTTTTCACGAACGTCTTTTAAATTTCTCCTGTTTTTGTGTTAAAATAAATCGGTATTTTTTCTGAACTCTGTTCGGAATAGCGGGATTCTACTGTATAATCAAAATAATAAATTGTATTGTAAAATTCATTTCTAAGTTTACATAAGTTTTTTATGAAATGTTTTGGAACAATCACTGAGACATTTAAAACACCATCATTACCTCGGTTATTGAATAGTAAGACGACATCTAGTTTAAATATGGTGCTTTATCACCGAAAGCAAATATAGCCATTGTACAAGTATTCTTTATCAATAGGAGATCAGCTAAATAACCGTTGTAAATAGTATAACAGCCGCAGTTTTACTCACTAATATTTACCTCTGTACAGAGCCTTCACTACAAATATAATGCTTGTTTGTTTAGTTCTGTGGAAATGTAATCGCTGGCCTCAGTTTGCTGTCTGATTCTGTCATGCGACTCGTTCATAATGAAAATAAGACGAAGATTGTGGACATCCTACTGAAGCAACGCTCACTTTACATAATGAGGTATAACAGAAAGAAAAATGCTAGTACAGTATTACATACTTGAACTCTCCCTATATCATCAGGAGACTATCAACAATTTATTCTTTCTCCTGCACTCCTGATATTCACCTTATTTAACCCTCCCAGTGGCAGACTGCCCAAAGTGACGTTATCCCAGGCGCAAGATGCAACTATTTCGAGAATTTGCATACATTTGCATTTTCGATTAATTAATTCACTTAGAATTATTCAATCGTAATAAAACCGACACCGTTGGAAAGAAAACGAATTAAACTTTAATTTTTGTATTTAAAACTTTTTCGTAAAACGTATATTTACATACGTAATCATCGTTTCAATATTGTAGAATGTCAAACAGCTGTTTTCCGTGCGACATCGCGATGTTAAGAACGTAAAAACTTCATCATTTTCAACGGTCTGCAACTCCTCACAGTTATCAATTGTCACAAAGATCATCACAGCATTGGATTCATTAGACTTTTATCTTTCAAGTGGTATTTTTAAATCATCTGTGACTAGATTAGTTTATGAGATCTAGAATTTAGAATAAAGGCTTTTATTGGTCTAAGATTGGGCCAATAAGGAAGCATTTTGTAAATCGATTTTTACTATCAGAAATCGATTTATTCATAAGATGTTTAATATACTGTCTTAAAGAGAAAATTCCAACGTTTATTCTATGTTCAGTTCAAATAATTTAGGTGAAATTTAGTTGGCACAGACATAATGTAAATGAAGCGGTCTATAGACTAAAAACCATTTTACACTCTGATCTCAAAGCGTTCACTGTAAGTTTTATTCGTCTTGATATTTTAGTGAATTGAAAGTGTTTATAGTTTATAAAATAGTGTTATATTGTGTTTTAGTTATAAATAAATAAGTGTAGATTGTGTTTGAGTGAAATTAGGCTTATAACAGTGTTCTAATAAAACGGTAACTGAAGAAATAACATTAGGTTTTTAGCCTAGAAATAAGGTTTTAGGTCAAATTGCCGCTTTGATATTTTAATTTTTCATTACAAAATGTAAAGTTATTTGAAACTGGGTAGAATTCTATTCGATTCTACATTTCCTTCTCGAATATTTGGTATAAAAAAAACATTGTTTGAAGTAAAATTTTTTTAGGCCTATTCACTTTGAACTCAGTCTGATTTGCAGGTTATGTAGTAAAAACATTCAAAGTGTTATTTTGAACTAAACAATTGTGAAATTGAAATATATTTTTACATATTTCTATTTAGAACTAAATTATAAAACTTTTGTGTATTTTGAAAAAAATACAAAAATGTTTTACTATTTTTTATGTAGGCTAAAAATTGTTTTTTTTCCTTCCATTACTAAATTTTTTGCTTTCTAAGCTAATAACTTTTACAATTTCAAAAGAAACTAATTTTTAGTGGCATATTTAAATTCTTTGAAGTTTCTTCTACAAAAAAGCTATGGAACACTTTTGGATTGGAGTTCATTTACTATTTTTGGCGAATTTTTAAAAATATGCTTGCAAGACGCTAAAAACAGGCTTTTCAATTTTAGCTTTAACCATGCCACTTGGAGGGTTAAAGATTTTTTAGTAAATCTTGCGAAGTTTATTAATTTTAAATAATTATTTTGTATGTTTCCACTTTTTGTTTGTGTTATAAATATTTTTTTGAAAACAGGGACCAGATCACGTTTTAGGAGGGGATCATAATCAAGTAGCTCATAGATATTAAAGTATCCTGAAGAAAATATCAGAATTTCACTCCATTTTTTTAAAAGTAAAATTTTAAATGGATTCAAATCATCTGAAAATTTTATATAAAATAATAATTATTTGATAATTATAACTCGTCAGTGGCTATTACCAAAGTGATGAATTAATATATTAGAATACATTGTAAATGGTACACATGCAAACAATTTTTGCTCTTGTACTTTTAACCCTACTGTTGATGTTAATTTTTTGCGGTCCCAAGCCATTTCGGTGCGTCTTGCAAGCATATTTTCAAAAATTTGCCAAATATAGTAATTATACCCTAATCCAAAAGTGTTCCGTAGCTTTCTTGTAGATAAAGGTTCAAAGAATTCATATATGCCATTAAAAAATGTAAAATTTACAAAGTTTTTAGCTCAAGAAACAAAAAATGTTCAGTAACGAAAGGAAAAAGTTCAAATTTAGGCCTACATAAAAAGTAGTAAACATTTTTGTAATTTTTTTCAAAATGTACAAAAGTTTTGTGATTTAGTTCTAAATAGAACTGTATAAAAATAAAATATATATCAGTTTTAAATTTCTTATTTTGAAAACTCCAGTTTTTATGTTCCTACTACAATACGGCCAACAAAACTAGGCCTAGTTTGAATAGTAATTTAGGAATATATGCTTTGCCCAAAAATGAAATAGGTATCATAACAAAGTGTATTGAATAAATCAAAGAATTGAACTGTATACTTGTAAATCATTATTTCATAAAAGTATTTGACTTAGTTTTACTTCAATCACAAAAAGATCGAACGAGTACAAACTCTTGCGTACGAATCCTATACAAGATACCGCGTGACTGACCGTTAAAACACACATGCAAAGCATGAGAAACGCTGAGTCAGTATTTCCCAGGACTGTACGAATAAAACCGTTACAGTAAATACGGTTTGCTTTCCACGAAACGAAAGATTGAACTTGCCTCTACAAATGGATATAAACATATCTATACAAATATATCAAATTGCAAGAGATATATCGAATCCAAAATGTGCTGTTTCATTGGTTGAAAACTGTCCTATTGCTGCAAGGGTTACAAGAAACCTTTATGTTTTCGAAACTATAAGAGTGACGTCCGATTGGAAGGCAGTTTTAGAAAATTCAAATCTTGACGAATCCAAAGGTATCTTTATATTATTGTCAAATATTTCTGTCGAGCGATATTGAGCTTTAGAGAAGTTACATATTTGTATAATTTCCTATTGCTTTCTTGCGCGAAATCAATTGATTTAGAACACTACAATTTTAAAACTATGATTACATATGAAAATATACGTTTTAGAAAACATTTGTAAACACAAAAATTAAAGTTTAAATCATTTCCTTTCCAACGGTTTTTGTTTTATTGCTCTTAGATGATATGCAGTGGGTAAAATATTCAATGCAAGTTGAGTTGTCACATGACATTGACTACTCAAGCTGAGACTTCTAACAGTTAAACTCATACCGACAGGTTTGATTTGTTAAATTGTATTAATCGGTGTGGAAAAACATTTTCTCAGAGAGGCCATGGCCTCCCCTTGGAACCGTGATGGGGTAATTGTCCCTACTTTGTCACGGTTCATAAAATATTGCTCATGTTTTTACTCATATCCTTCTTCCTGTGATTATTAGCAAATTATTCTACTTTCACACAATTTTTTTTTTTTACCATTCAAAGTTATCAAATAGCCTTGCAAATACTATTATTTCATTGTGGAAATGTCCCGGAATCAACGATTCTAATATAAGTTACTAATTACCTGTTGTAAATCCGTGATTTAAAATGCCATGCCAGAGCTGGACTAGAGCCCTAGTACGGATATCACTAACTGATGCTGGGCAACGTACTAAACTTACATATTTGTTTTGAATTCTGAAGACATTTTGCACTATTACTTACCAGTGATTTTTAGCTAGGTGGACGAGTTTTTTCTGTTTCTGGCCCAGGATACTTTAGGTACAGAAATCGGGCGGGGTTTGGGGAATTGTTGAAAATGTCAAGGCCAAATGGTGTACTTTAAGCAATTTTGACGTACAAATTGTATTGGTTCACTTTTCTGTGCTATAAAATGAGTGTAAACTATTTAAAATTGTTATATTCTGTTGAAAACGTGTTATTTAAAAAAAATTATATAAACAGCTCAGAATTGAATTCATATGACTCAGCAAAAGCGTATTTTTTATCAACTTTTTATCTTGTGAAAAATCCTGTGTGAACTGCACTGAAAATAGTTTTCAGTGTTGTTCTAATTTTGGATTTTTATGATTCTGATTGTTTTATTATTGTTTATTCTGATTGTTGGGGGTTGTCTCACATAGGCCTAATTTAAGTTTGAATTGAGATTGGTACTTCTTTCAGTAATCAGCCATCTGAATGTCGACTTACAGCTAGCTCTATTTTACAAAAAAAATTTTAAAGTTATTGTCCACTCCAGTAAAAGCCTTTTCACGTTTAACCCTCCAAGTGCTAGTTAAATCACTATAAAGTGCTGGGCCATTTTTGAGCATCTAGCGGGGTTAGTTTAACAATTATTTTTTATATGAAAGAATATAATTAAATAGCATGTATTAGATATCAAATTGTTCATAACATCATGTTCTATAATATAAAATAAAAATAAACACCCACATGGTGTTAAAATATGATGTCCTTAGAGTGGGGAGTAAAAAGTTAAAAATACATTTTGTTGAAATTTGTAGGCACCATAGATGATTTTGAAAATATATAGTAATGTAAATTCCAAAATATAAAAATTGTTCTAATTTTAGTTCTGAATTACACATAGGCCTATGGTAATTTTTGAGAAAATTTTATAATACTGTACATGAATAAATATTTGTAGCCTACACCATTTCACAAATAAACAATGTTGAGTCCTTTTTTTAGACTAATATGAGTCCACAAACGCTAAATGTCTAATATAATAGGATATGTACTGATAGGGTTGGAAATTTCAGGCCCTTCTTTCGGGTTCAAACTATATGAATAAGACTACTATTCATCAAGGTTGATTGTTTTGATAATTAATTCACTCAGTGGTTCAGTGGTACCAAAATCTTTACTCTCCCAGAATCATTTACAATTTAACCATATGTCTAATATCTTATCGCTATACAAATTCTGACTGATTGTTGGCTCAAAAGACAGACCACCCTGGATATCAGTTCTTTGTTACAACCCTGGCCTATACCCTTGTTAATAGATCCAAATGTAGTTGTATAGGATACTTCGTGATTTTTTTGCTCACCTTGTATATTCGCTGGTTCCTGAAAGATGTCCCGTAGTCCAATGTTCGACCCTCGTCGATCAGCAGCGATCTGTTCAAGACCCCGGTCCCTATCTCGGCACTAGCCTCTCGACCACAGCACACTGGTCCACCGACCACCCCAGACTGGCCATGATTCTAGGTCAGCATTAAGTTTATATACAGTAGAGCGTCGAAAATCCGAACTAATTGGGACCGAGGGGGTTCGGATTATCAATATGTTCGGATTTTTGAAAACAACCAAGAAAATGTTTTTTAGGCTAAAATATATGCCCTTTAATCGATTAAAGTGGTTAAACAGTACAAGCAGTAATGTAATTAAAATTCAGTATGTAAGACTACTTACATATTATGATTTAGAAGAACCTGCACGTACACAGTAGGGCCAACATGATTACACTTGTAACTCTCAATTACAGTACAGTACATAATTAAAATAGTTAACACAAACGAAAAATAAAAAAAGTTATACACACTGTTATAATGATTACTCAAAAAAAAAAATTAATGAACTTTCTGTATGTTTACTGCTAGCGCTAAAGCAGTTTATTAGCGTGACAGTGAAAATAGTGACAGCCAGTCTGTTGTGAGGGTGTGTGAGAGCAGGTATTATGAAGTGTTTAAAAAGAGATAATAATGTCAAACTGCGACGAAGATTTTTGTGAAATTTTTAACGACGCAATAATAGGAATTTGCTAAAATGAAAACGAAATTTTTGCAGGGGCTTCCTCAGAACGTGTTCGGATTTTTGACGTTTCGGATTATTGACGTTCGGATTATTGACGCTCTACTGTATTAGACTTCCGCCTGCTTAAACTGACCTAAATCTTGGGTGTTATGCCAATGTCAGGCATTTCTACACTTCCTATTTCCATGTTCTGTCTTTTAACCAAACAATCTTACATAAAACATTGCTTAATTAAATATTCTGTCATACTTGACCTACAATAACTAACCATTTCCTTAATATTCGTAACAGTACAGAAAAAAATGTTTTTGGACCGACTTTGATGTCTGTTTCGATGTCACCTGAATGCATACTTGAATCACTATCAATATCACTCAATTCATCTTCCAAACAGTGCCTAATAGCACTCGAACGACTTAGTTCAAAACTAACACATACGCAATCAAAACAATAAGCTTGAACAGATCAAACAACTGCGTAGTTTTTACACAAACGTAAACAAACCAAAGCTTACAGCTGACGGTATTGTCATCTGCTACTTTCTTCCTTCCAAAAGATGACAAACTCGCACTGCCTACTAGATAGAGAATTCAATTTACTTTCATTCTATGTGAAGTGCAAGTTTATCCGATAACTTATATATATGATAAGCTTTGATATATCGATTTTACGGACCGTCGCACTGTGCGAAGCTAGCACTTTAAAGTGGTCTGAACAGTTCGCACATTGCGATAGTAGCACCTGGAGGGTTAAAAAACAGATGGCAGATGCTGTTTCTTATTGTGTAAGTTACCCTACGTTTGTTTCATTTTCAGCATCATGTCATATTAAGAGTAACTATTAAAACGTGAAATTAATGCATTTTTAATATTTTTCCTTAAAAAAGAATAATATTTGTCACAAAACATCTCAAATTGTGTGATGAAAAATACAAACAAGCAACAAAATCTACATTCATGATACATTTTGTGAAAGTTTTAATTTCCTTGAAAAGTTCTGTAAATCCAGGGCAAAAAACAATCCTAGACCGGATACAGGACAGGGGTTTAAAATCTAGATTGTCCAGACGGATTCTGAACGTCTGGTCACCCTGTTTTTAGCACCTGATATTGGATCATCTGATACCGCGCTAATGTTTTTTAATAAGTAAATCATGTGACGGACGTACAACAGGTAATTTAGTAACGTATAACTATACTTCTTCTTAGAAATCTTAAGGTGAAGAGTTTTCTTTCATTATAGTTTGAATAATGCAAATATTGTATTTTATTTTTGTGTTTCTGTAGGTGAAATAAACTAGTTAACCAATGTAGTTCAGCTTATTGATTGAGAAGTATGGTGTGGTTATAATATTAAATGCTTTAGATGATAATTACACTAAAACACAGGGCCGGAACTAGGAGATTTCCGGCAAAGATCAGTTTGACGTCCCCACCCCCTCCCTCTCTCCTTCCCCCCAATATTAAAATATAATACCTCCGTAAACAATTTTTGTTTTAGATGCGGTAGTTGAAATTACACACCATATGTATGTTATGAAGAAGTTTTATTTATGAAAAACTCTTATATATTACATTAATACACTTATACATGAGTAATACAAACAATTAAAAACAAATTTGTAACTCAATTGCAACTACGAAAAAATTATGTCTAAAATGTCATTTTAACTTGGTCAGAAGTTGGAATGTTATGTATTGTACTTAAAATTGAATTCTTCGAGACTTAGCTGCAAATGTACTGATGATGTCGTGAAAGTTGATAAGGGAAGCTCGTTGGTGTTCAATTGATATTATGCTTAGATTAGAGAGTCTCTCCTGTCCCATTGTACTTCTCATGTAGTTTTTGATTATTTTCAGTTTGCTAAAACTTCGTTCTCCAGATGACACTGTAACTGCTCATCGATTTCTTTCTTCCTTTTTTCTTTGGCAAGTTTTCTATACTCGGCTCCACTGAGTCGTTTCCTGCCATCCATAATTTGGAAACTGATAAAAATGCAGCTCAAAATGTACAAAACAATTTCGTTTTCCAAACACTGATAAACGGTAACACTAATAACTAAATGTAAATAAAACAAAACAACTGTCGGTTCGTAGAAACACACGCAGACGACACAACTGTAGCCGTGGCAACTGGCAACAGAGAGCCTTAGAGTCATTTTAACCCTACAACTGTCCATGTTAATGTTTTGCAACGCCAAGTCATTTTGGGGCGTGTGCAAGCATATTTTCAAAAATTCGCCAAATATAGTAATTGTATACCAATCCAAAAGTGTTCTGTACCTTTTTTGTAGAGAAAGGTTAAAAAAATCCATATATGTAATTAAAAAATTTATTGATGTAAAATTGTAAAAGTTATTAGCTCAAGAAGCAAAAAATGTTCAGTAACGAAAGGAAAAAGTTCAACTTTAGGCCTACATAACAAGTCGTAAACATTTTTTGTAGATTTTTCGTAAATGTAAAAAAGTTTCGTAATTTAGTTCTAAATAGAACTGTATAAAAACATTTATCGATTTCAAATTTCTTATTTTGAAAACATTAGTTTTTGTGTTCCAAATACACGATTGCTAACAAAACCGCCTAATTTGAAACGTAATTTACTAATGTATGCTTTGCCCAAAAATGAAATATTATTAAAACAAAGTGTAGAGAATAAATCAAAGAATTGAACTGTATACTTGTATATTACCTCATCATAAAAGTGTTTTACTTAGAATCAATTGAATTACAAAAGTAAGATGAAACAAATGAAACCTCGTGCGGACAAATGAAATTCAAAATATGACCTTTGAAGACAATGGAAACAGCCTTGTTTTGCAAACTCAAGCGGTAGTATGAATTCTGCGCAAGTCTGTACTTTCAACTGCTGTTTGAATAACATCTAAAAAGTCAAATATAGTTTGCTTTACACCAAATGAAAGATTGAACGTTGGTCTATAAATAGATATCAAAAAGTCTATTGAAATAATTCGAATTATAAAAGATATCTCGAACGCAAAATGTGTTGTTTTATTGGTTGAAATCTGTTCAATTGCAAAGGTTTACAGACAATTCCATATCTTTGGAACTATTTGTCCGATTTTGGATTGGATGACAGTTTCAAATAGGTAAAAGTGTGATGAATCCTTCAGTATACAGATATAACTCAGAAAAATACCGGGCGGGCTGTATTGAAAGACATAGAAACTGGAATTAAAGGTAGTTTTGGTGCATTAAAATTCGCGCGACATTGGCTTTTAGAAATCTAAAAAACTGCAACGATGATTACGTATGTAAATATACGGTTTAGAAAAAACTTGTAAATGCAAAAATTAAAGTTTAGATCATTTCCTTTCCAACGGTTTTTGATTTATTGCGATTGGATAGTTTTTAGTGGGTGAAATATTCATTACAATTAGAGTTGTCAAAATTGATCGTTTTCACGCCCCCACGACCACTCAAATTGAGTAGTCTGACAGTTGCAGGGTTAAGGGGTAGGGGCAACCCCGCTGCCGAGCGCTCAGGCTACTAATTCATACCAGTACAGTAGTAGGCATAACACTCACTCGAAACCCACGAGCTACGTTAATTCTTGTGTCTTATAAGACTTGAGAATGAACTTGGTATACAGTATAATAAATTTTATAAATTATTGGAAAAAATCTAATAAAATTAAACAATATTAATTGTGATATTATTATTTAAAAAAAGTTTTTAACAACTTTTTTTTATAAACTTTTCAAATTTTGCCGCCCCCTATCTGCTGCCCGGGGCACGTGCCCCCCCCCCCCCTGCTCCGCCATAGTTCCGGGCCTGCTAAAACATAATGTGTTTGCTCTGTTTGACATACTTAATGAATTGATGTGTTAATTTGCTAAACGTTATGTTCAATGTTATAATTAATTTTTGTATGCACTTTTTTTAGGATTAGATTTTATCAATGGGAATGGTATATTTTCACTTGAAAAGTATCTAACATAAACTATATTTATGATTTTTATGTAAATTATTAATATGACAGTTATGTATGAAAACTATAGTTCAGTAGAGTCCTGCTGTTTCGAACCCGCTATTCCAAAAATCCGCCTACTCCGAACAAAGTTCAGAAAAATACCGATTTTTTAAATATAAAAACTGGAGAAATTATAAAGATGTTCGTGAAAAAACATCTATTTACATTGTTATACAAATAAGTTAAATAGAGACATACATAGAGCCTAAGCTTGATGAAAACTACGGAAACCAAATTGGAATGAAAGCTGATTTTGTTTCCTTCACGTTTTCCATCCGTTTTGCGGGAAGGAAGCTACCTCAAGAAGCGTCCGGTGAAACCGGGTCAGTCAGGAAGAAGAAAGGATTAGAGACAACACGTAGGCATTAGTAGTGTTGTTGCCATCTTTAAATTGCGTTCATCCGTTTTCGTTATCTCGAAGGAATTTTATTTTTTCTTGATCTTTTTTCAAGACGATGCGGTACTAAAGGACAGACTGCGGGATGACAAAATGGACAGTTCGAACAACCTATCCCTTTCCTACCGTTTTTAGAAGAAAACGGAATCATAATGCAACGGAAGGAAATAAAACTAATGGTGTACCTACAATAAGGCGAGGTCAAGAGCATTTGTCGAGTCAACGTGTGATATGAGTTCAGTTTGAGTGTTCACCTTCTCTTCGCTTTCCTCCGAGCCGATGAACGCTGTATAGAACTGACACTAGCAGATGTCCCCGCACTTAATTTACGCCTTAACAAGGCAATACGTTGATATTATTCATGAAATCCGCCTATTCCGAATTCCCGCTAAACTGAACAGTGTCCGGTCCCAATTAGTTCGGAATAGTGGGACTCTACTATAATTGTATTTCAACCTTTTATTACCGTTAAAGATTATCATTTTCATTTGCTTAATGGATGTCTATTTACAATATTTTCAAAATTATAAAGATATTTACATGTTTTGCTTTACCTTCTCATTTTTTGTAAGCGAGCGTCGTGCTTACAACATTTCTTAGTTTATAGAAAAAAAGTCTAATGCTGTAGGTTACTGAAGTGGCAGCACTCGATCTTTAAAGTTTAAACACAACATTACAAAGGTTTAGGTGAGCTAAATCTGCCACTATTTACTTCAAGAGGAACCTAAAAATTTCCAAAAATAAAAATAGAGCATCTAGAAGGTTGCATTATGATCTTACTTTATTTTTAAACTGATTTTTATAATAAATGGGTGAAAGTTATATGTTTGTTGTGAGTATCTAGTAACTAATAACATCTATTTCAGGGATACAGCCAGATATGACTACACACATGAGATTCTGCCTAATCCTATCTCGAAGTACAAAAACGTGGACATAGTCCGAACAAGAAGAATATCTGTAATTTGTAGAAATGAGCCTAGTAAAAATAACCTGTAACCTTAACAATTAGTAACTGATAAAAATGTATTATATTCTGTTAAATGTTAATAGTGTAAATTAGCTAGGTAGTTAATGTACCAAAGGAAAATATTAAAATAAACAAGTTATTAAATTTTAACTGAAGGTAACCAACGCAGTATTATAATGTACCACAGAATACCGCAAACATTACAGTACAAACAAATTATAAAACTTTAACTGAAGGTAAACTGTATACATTTTGATAATATACCACAAAATATCATAAAATGAACAGTATAAACAATATTACATTTTAACTGAAGGTAACCAATACAGTATTTCACTTAAGGTACAGATCCTGACACGAATGCTGACACTTGGTCTATCGGTAGCAAACCGCTACTAGCCTGACTAAAAACATCAGTACTCCCGGCGGGTAGATAAACCAGGTCCATGTTCCTATTTTATGTTTTTCAATTTATATGTGAGGTCTTTTTTAACATATTGTAATTACCTTGGCATGTTGATACCAAATAATTACATTTAAATTCTAGGGTTTAAGAAGGCTACATTTACTTATAGAAATACTCTAAAACGTGTGAACGTCTCTAAAAGAACGAACATAAATAGTGTAATTAAATTTAAAATGACTTTTGTGACCCTTTCAATGGTGAGGTGAACATCCACCAGTTCATTGAAAGGATGAGTCACAATAGAAAGCGGCGTGGGAAAATAATTTTTGTCTTCACTCACACCCTTCCCCTGCACCCCTCACCCATCGCGCCAGGGCAAGGCCAAGTGCCATCATTCGCACCGGGATCTGTAAAAAAATAGAGTATGATCAAAATCACAGAATCATAAACTTAAACAATTCAAACAAATTATTAAACGTCAGATTAGGTAATCAATAGATTATAATATTGAACAGAATAGTAAACATTATAAAATTGTTATTAATATGAATTTTATATCTGAAATTTCTTTTTTAAATATAGCATTTCTCTATTTGTTTGTTTTGATTTTCAAACTCGCTACATTTATCCAGACACTATGATGTTTATTTTGTGAACAAAATTTTGTGACAAAAATTTGTATAATCTAAACTGTATAATTTATCGTAACACAGCATAAACAACACTTCTCACTAATAGAATAATACAATTTTATAGGGAAATAACAAGAACAATAAATTATTTAGATACAAACGTTATCAATGTAAATGAACAACAAATGATTTAGATACAACTGGTATCTTTGTAAATGAACAACAAATGATTTAGATACAAATGTTATCAATGTAAACGAACAGCAAATGATTTAAATACAAATGTTCTCAAGGTAAATGAACAACACTTGTTACTTCTGCACAACTAATCTTACAAATATGTAAACACCTCATATAAAACAGTGAACATACGCATTGGTCTTTGCAATATTACGCCTCCATTAGAAATACCAAATCTACATGCTTCCTAATATAAAGTGTTTGCTAATAAATTAAAGGTAGGAAATAAAACTTTTAAAAATATTCATCTAATTTACTCTCTATGTATCAGGTTTAATACAGTTATTTATCTAATTTACTCTTTTTGTATCAGGTTTAGCA
>JAGFPH010002444.1:0-11659 GCA_018207615.1 Philaenus spumarius | reverse complement strand
ATGCAGGCCCTGTCGATATTTAAAAGAAAATTACCATCACAACTTTCAAGACCTCTTTGTCTGCTAGTTTATCTTTTAATTACTTAATAAACATTTACCGTACTTTGCTTTTTATTAACTCAGTTAATTGGACTGAGTCAGTCAGTTAGGCCCTTGCAGCGGTCTAATTGACAGCAGCGCGTTATACAATATGTGATATAAAATGTAATTGGATAACACGAGGAAAAGTTATTTTTTCTTCACACGTGTTTTCCTTGAAACCAGAAAATCTGTGAACTGTAAAAATATCACACGTTAGTTAGACATAACAAAGCAGAGAAGCGAACCTATATTTTAATACTTAGTTATTATACGTTATGGGTTTGGGGATTGGTTTACGTAATAAATTCATTGTAATAAAAGCTTTAAGCTTCAGACATGCTAAAGGATGAATTATATGCTGGCCAGCATGATTTACATATACAGGATGTCCAAAAAGTCCCACCCCTCCTTTAACTTTGGAACAAGTAGAAATAAATAAATAAGCTTCGGGGTGCAGTAGAACTCCAGTTATCCGAATCAATTGGGACCGGACCCCATTCGGATAATCAAAAATTCGGATAGTTGGATTTTTCCGAAAATACGGTCTATTTTAACCTTTTCGGGATTGGCTTCGCATTTACGCGACTGGAGTAAACCATCCGCACATACTACCGTCGCGTATACACGTTTTATAACTTTAACGTTTGAGTACTATCATCGCGTTAACACGTTCACTGCTAAGGACGCTCATGTGAGTTCGACACTGAACACTATGAGAAGCGGCCGACGTACAGTGCATTGCGTGCTTCGAACGCCAACGCACGTATTGGAGGTGTTTTCAATACACAGTGCATTGCGTGTGTAACACGCCAACCCCCGTATTGGGAGTATTTTCAATACACAATGCATTGCGTGCTTCGCTACCAACAATATTGGGAGTATTTTCAATACACAGAGCGTTGAGTGCTTCGCACGCCAATTTTTAACCTATGTGCAATAGCGCGCGTTACAGAATCATTGTTTTGCAAATCGCAGTACGTTAACGTCTTAGTTTTTTTTTTCTGAAATTCTGAAAGCGATTCGGATAGTTGCAGTTCGGACGATTTTAATTTTACTGTAAATACAATTTAAGTGCCTGTCTGTGATTTCGTAAATTTTATTTTTACTCCTCCATCTTAAAAAATGTTGTAAAAAATCAAATTTACGAAATCGATTTGCAAGCACCCAAAACAAAATGGCGGCACTAAACGTGTTGAAATAAATCGACTTAAAGTTGCTAGTATCTGGAAAAGGAAGAGTTTTTAGACAAAATTTCAAGAGACTAAAAGTTCATAGTGTTTAACTTAAAAAATTGCTTTCAAATCGACTTTGCAAATTTTATTTTTTACAAAATTTTTTAAAATGTAAGAGTCGACTTAAAATTTACGAAATCGATTTGGAAGAAATATTTTAGGTCAAACACATTGAAATAAACATTTTTTGTTTCTTGAAATTTTTTCTAAAAATCCTTCCGTTTCGAGATATTAGCAACTTTATGTCGATTTATTTCAACACGTATAGGGCCGCTATTTTGTTTTGGGTGGTCCGATTTTTATTTTCTTTGTGTCATTTTCCTAGTCTTAAATAGACCTTTAAAATGAGGTATCACATGACCATACTTCCCATTTAAAAAGATTGAGTAGCCCCAAAAATTCCGATTTGAGTTGGGGGGCAACGTTGCCCTATGCATCAGGAAGTGTGCTTTTATGACCTGTAAACAACCCCCGGGTTTGGATTTTCTATCAATGCTCGGTGGAGAGTTAAGGGGGTGTCTCCAGACTTTTAACTAACTCTGTATATAAAAGCCAAATCCACTGACTCACTGATCACGATTTCTCAAAAATACTGAACGGATTGAAACGAAATTTAGTATGCAGCTTCCTCTAGGGCCATAGGTGGTCACTAAGAAAGGTTTTCTAAAAATTCAAAATTTTAGGGGGTTTGGGGGTCAAAATTACTAAACCACGATTTCTCTAAAACTACTGAACGGATTGGAACGAAATTTGGTATGTAGCTTTCTCTAGGGCCATAGGTGGTCACTAAGAAAGGTTTTCAAAAAACTCAAAATTTTAGGGGGGTTTGGTGGTCAAAATTACTAAACCACGATTTCTCTAAAACTGCTGAACGGATTGGAACGAAATTAGGTATGTAGCTTCCTCTAGGGCCATATGTGGTCACTAAGAAAGTATTTTAAAAAATTCAAAATTTTAGGGGGTTTGGGGGTCTAAATTACTAAACCACGATTTCTCTTAAACTATTGAACGGATTGGGACGAAATTTGGTATGTGGCTTCTTCTAGGGCCATAGGTGGTCACTAAGAAAGGTTTTCAAAAAATTCAAAATTTTAGGATGGGTTGGGGGTCAAAGTTACTAAACCACGATTTCTCTAAAACTACTGAACGGATTGGAACAAAATTTGGTATGTAGCTTCCTCTAGGGCCGTAGGTGCTGATAAGAAAGGATTTAAAAAAATTCGAAATTTTAGAGGAGGTTTGGAGGGGGTCAAAGTTACTAAATCACGATTTATCCAAAATCACCGATTGGATTGGAATGAAATTTGGTATGCAGCTTCCTCTAGGGCCCTTGGTGCTCGCTAAGAAAAGGTTTTAAATAAAATCGATATTGTAGGGGAGGTTGGGGGGGTCAAAGTTACTAAAAATCCCCATAAGAAATACATAGTGTAATACATTTATTGATATAATATATTTTTTGTTAATATACATTTAACTTTGATTTGTCTATCCGTGCAAAGCCGGATCGGGCCAGCTGGTTTATAATAAATGTAAGTGCGGTTTGTCCGTTCTTGACTCTTTAACTCTCTCCATGGTAGCCCTTCATTCCCCATACATGAAGAAGGCATCGCACTAATGGACTTCTTATGAGAAGTCGTTGAAGCAGCTGGGAATTAAGTGCCGAAGTGACCGAGACTGGCCAGAGTTTCCCTGAATGTTCTAGAAGCTTCCAGACGGTACGAATGAGGTACACATTTATACCTAGTTTCAAGTTTTTAACTTAAATAGATCTTGAGTTATAAAACCATTTGTAAAAAACACATACAGACCGACAGAGAGGAATCTAGGAATGTTAGATAAATGTTTATATATGTTGTTTTTTGTTTGTCTTGACCCAAGGAACATATCTACAATTTTTATAAAGAGAATTCACTAACACCCTGAATACATGGTGTCCCGTAATTAAAGGGCCATACTTCGGGAAATGGTTCTATGGGTCAAAATAAAGAGAAAAACAAGAGTGACATTTTTCCCAAAAACACTTCGTTTTTCAGATATCGGCCATTTTGTTTCTTTTATAAAATAATTTATATATAGAGAACGGTTAGACCTATTGAGTTAAAGCTTTACATTAAGTTTAACCTAACAATGGTCTATTTTTTTTAAAAAAATAAGCGATTATATCCAATCACGCGTTTCAAAATGGCGGCTGTTTCAAAATTTAAAACCTGAATTACCCACAAACCGTACGTTTAAACAAAAAGTGTCAGAACGGCCTTTTTATAGCCCGTTTAATTCCCTATCGGATCATGGTTTTGTCAAAACAATCCGATGAAAGATAATAGTTGCACAAACCAATTAGGCCTAAGTCATAACTTCCTTCATCCGATTGTTTTGACAGTTAGACCATCAGATAGGGAATTCAAAGGGCAACAAAAAAGGTGTCTTGACATTTTTTGTTAAAATGTACGGCTTTTGAGTAACATAGGTTTGAAATTTTCAAACAGCCGCCATTTTGAAACGCATGGTTTAATGTAATCGCTTATTTTTCTTGAGATACACCATTATTAGGTTTTCTATATTTGCAACTGCTATTACAACTATATCTATATTAAAATAAAAGAGAATAATTTTACTTGTGTAGCCTACTCATACATTAAAAAGGTATTGGTTTTTTTTTATTTAAAAAAAAGAACAATATTGTTTAGATTGGAAATACTAAGTTTAATGACAAATAAGTTATTAACTATTGTTTAATAGTCTTTAGAGACACAAGATCTTATCTCAGGAGGTTGGTGCCGTCTTTTTCCCAAAGGATTTAAATAATAAAAACAAATTGGATAATAGGTAACACAATTCAAATATGTACAAATGTTAATGAAAGCAAGATCATATGGAATCATCTAATAAGGTTAATTTAGTTGAAATGTATGTAGTATTATCAGGGATCACTGAATTTACGATTAATTTCAACCTTCAAAAGTTCTTGGTAAATCTATATATATATATGTCTTGTTATTCACAGTTTTGCAACAAATAAAGTTATTCCTATAAGGTAATTGATTTAGTGGTAGGATCTTAAAATAGACTAGTTAGGATTGGAAAGTTCTCACCCAATTGATTACTTGTTCTTGAAGATTAGAGTTTGGTAATTGTTATAAAAGAAAAAAACCGCTGAACTTTATTTATGAATATTGGTGATAAACGTCAAATACCAATTCTTTTCATTAAATTTCACCAGCCAAAATTGTATCAACTGCACTATTCTATAGCACTATTCTATTTATTCGCGTTTTAATTAACTCGCGGATACTCGATCGCTATGAATTTTAAAAATTATATCTAAATTTTTTATGAAATTTAAAATCTTACTGATTCTTATTGTTTTTGTACTTTTCCGAAATATTGTGTCTATGCGGAGCAGCGGCACGAAACGCAAAAAGGCCCATAAAATGTGCCCTGTTTGAGCTATCGGGACATTTCTTTTTTTGAAATGCTCATATTTAATTCTTCTTTCATTTGCAGCAAATTGCGATTTGATATAATAAAAACTGCAAAAGTTATTAATAAAAAACCGTTTCAAAAAACGCGTTTTTTCAACGAAACGGTAAAAATAAAGTACTTTAAAAATTGTTAAAAATACAAAACCATATGATTATAAAAATATAAAGTCTTATGAAGAGTTTAAGACCTGAAACATCAAAATTGGTAAATTTTTCGTCAGCAGCGAGGTCATTCAAAAAACGTTAGTTTTTTTGAGTTTTCAGCAACAATTTTGGGAATACATAAAAACAAATTTGTGGGCTTAAACTACATCAAAATACCCATCTTTAGTCGAAAACCGCATGTTCCTAGGCCAAACAGGGGCCACGTAATTTAATTGTAAATTAAAAAGGTTTTTTTGTTAATAACCTTTTATTACGACAAGCTATTTAAATTTCGTTTATTTCAAATAACGTGGATGAAAATTCCTAACAAAAAAGTATATAGCTATTTTTGTGCTACCTATTATACTTTTTGAGTTATTTCCAAAAAATCGTAATTGCAAATATATAATTGTTGATAACAAAAAAAGCTCAAGGTTATATTCGGGGGAAACTTAGGGGCTTACTATTTAGCTCATTTGAAAGCGATTTATGCAAAAATTTCGGAGTTCGCACGTTTTGTCCACTAAAAATGCACTGCAAATGGCCTACAACCTTAGCGACAATCCGGACAATCTATCTCAGAAAAGTAACCCTAATTGTAAGAACCATCTCCGAGAACCTCCTTCCTATTTATTTAATGCTCTAATTCATGTGTAATTTTATTGCCCAGCAATGCTGAGCTTTACAAAAATTAACAATATTGGCCTGTTCGCCTATGTATATCTTATAAATGCTCTAATTATACAAATAGTGTACTTAGAAACATCCTTTCCGACAACAGCGAGAAGTTCACGGTAATAACGTTATTTCTCTGAAACATTGTTTAATTTTAAGAATTTGATATATTTCAGTAATTGCATATAACATTATGAATGAAATAATCTTCTAATAAACGATTATTTAATAATATTTAACTATATTTTTTAATAATAACGTAAATAAAGTATGAAACTGATCGCAGCACTATCTGTAGGTTGGATTTTGAAACGTATGAAGCGAAAGTAATACGAATGTGATACTTCGTACGGTATAACCAGAAACTAAATAGTGAAAGCTGATTTTGATTACCCTATCTTATTTCGTTAACAAAATCAGTTGTCAATTGTTTCTTTTCATTTTTTAAACTGTTTTTAATGAATTGTCGCGTCAGTCGTTCAAAAACAAGAATCGCTGGTTATATCCAAACACAGAAGAGAAATTAAACCTTTTAACTTTTAAACTAATCAGCTGTAGTGAACCGTTTTCACATAATTTTGTTGTTAGTTTAAATTTTATAATAGAAATTGTTTAAATGTAAATGTCGGAATTGTAAGACAGTTAATAATTTTATAACATAATTCACAGTAGGATACACTTCAACGTTAAATTAGAAAATTGTATGTTGTAACCAACGAACTATCATATCGATGGTTGTAACAGACAACTCGCGTTTCAGCTTCTTCCCTATCGGATGGTTTAACTGTCCAAAACAATCGGATGAAGGATAATAGTTAAGTTATGAGTAATAATCGGTTTGTTCAACCCGGCATCCTGTACCAACACAAGTTAACACAGCAATATTGTATGTACATTTGCTGCCATTATCTTTAACTATCCGACAGGGAATCAAAAGGACTAGAGAAAAGGTGTCTTAACATTTTTTTGTTAAAGTATACGGTTTTTGAGTAAAATTTACTCAAACAGAGGGCATTTCGAAACGCATGATTGGAGAGAATTGTTTTATTTTTCTTGAGACAGATCAGTTTAGGTTAAACTTCATGCCAAGTTTGAACTCAATCAGTCAAACCGTTCTCTAGGTATGAATTATTTTGTTAAACAAAACAAAATGGCGGATATCAGGGAAACGAAGCGTTTTCGGGCCTATGTTTGTATGCACTTTTTTCTTATTTTTAGCTATATAATGAGCTACCGAAACGCTGCCGCATAGTTCTGAATCACCCTGTACATAACGAAAGGAAAACACACTTATAGTTCATTATTCAGATAATCTTGATTAAATAGGTTTAAGTAAATTAATGAATACTAGGGGAGACCCCTGCGTGCTCCGCACGCCAACCCCCCTGTTGGAACCCGGTGTGCGCCGTAGGAACCCGTTGTGAAGTCATCAAGGCTCAGGAATACACTTTAATAAAAACCTAACCTAAAAATTATAAATACTAATAATTGATTTAAAATTTGAAATAAATTGTTAATGAAAATATTATAGACTACAGCTGATTACTGAATCAACAATAAACATTATTAATTTATTTTGGTTCAGTCTAGGCCTAACTTAGAATATATAGATACAAACGGCGGATACAGTTTTCGTGGTGAGTGGAGCGCTTGGCAGATGGTGCGAAACATGTATAAAATGTACTTTTTAAAATGCTATTTCCTTCCTATTATTTTTCTTGTAGTTAAGTTGAAGAAGAAAAAAATGGATTCGACAATTAGTGAATTTAACTAATATTTTATACACATAATCTAATTGTTTGGGATATCAATACAGATAGGAAAGAAAGGAGAAACCCCCATTAGCTTGAATAAATAATACAGTTGCCAACTACCATGAAAAATATTGCAATTTAAAAATGTAGTCCTATTTGTAAAATGTTGTATTTATGTAGGCCTTAATTATATATCAAGATAAAGATACACATGTTATCTTTTGATTGGTTTTTATTTCATATTGATTATCAAATGATTTAGAAGTTATTAATATTATAATAAAGAAATTAATACTGGAATATATTTATATGTTATACGAAGATGTACGTATGTTTCCGTAGTTAAACGAATGGGTATCTTCCATGAATTTGTATAAATTAATAAATTCATTGTTGATAAA
The DNA here is from genome assembly GCA_018207615.1 of Philaenus spumarius. Classification (NCBI taxonomy): domain Eukaryota; kingdom Metazoa; phylum Arthropoda; class Insecta; order Hemiptera; family Aphrophoridae; genus Philaenus; species Philaenus spumarius. The sequence goes on along the minus strand of JAGFPH010002444.1, from coordinate 3,890 downwards.
AGGTTGTATTTATATTCACTTTATAACCTTATAGCAAATCTTATAACGTATTATAGCCTACCTTAATTGTATAACTCATATTTAAAAAAATCAACTTCAGAAGAATAATTACATTATTGATGAATTAATTGTAATTGTTAACATAACCCCAAAATACAATCTACGCTAGGTTTTGTACAGATGATGGGTGAAATCAGCTGTTATATTAAATGAGCGTTTACTCTTCTGTTGTTAGACAAAATACCTTGCTTCTTTACAATCAGCTGATTGAAGAACTGTAAAATAAAATCATTGCAAAGGTTTGGAAATGTTGATTTTTTCATCTAAGAAATTAAGATTACGTAAAAGTAAATAAAACCTGTTAATATAGAAAAGTTTTGCATTTATTTGGTATAAACTTAATGTAAATCGGTCCAGTGAAAGTCCTACACGAACTGTCTAAAGGATTGAAAAAGTAGACTTTTCTCCCATGTTAAATCTCCATAAGAAAAGCCTATTTTTCATTTTTGACCCATTTAACGTAAATATTTTCAAAATACAAATAAAACCTGCTAATATAGGACCGAAAACCTTTGTTTTGGTAAAACCCGCATGTAAATCGGTCCAGTAGAAGTCTCCGACGAACTGTCCAAATGTTTTTTTTCCTTACGGCTTTAAATATATAGATGTTAAATGAGTATAATTAGATAATGTAAGTAGAGAGTAATAGGTTTTAGGTATGTCAAACAATCACAAAACCGATATAATTGTGATTCTTGAAAACGCGTAGGCTACACTCACCGTGCAGTACAGGTCTTACGGAAGAATAGATATGCTACTACCATTAGAGGAAACATCACGTTTATTGTCATGCGGGTTGCGTCAACTGACCGAGCGTTGCATGGGAGTTGATGTTTTTTAGTTGGCTATTATCGCTGAGACTGTCGTATGGGTAACATGGCTTATGGGCGCTCTGTACTGCACGGTGAACGTGGAATCGAGTGTAGGCAGGTACGAGTTGGACCGAAAAGGCTCCTGGCCCACAGGCACTCGGTTAAGAAATACACCTTCGGGCAAACTCGACTTTTTTAAAGTACCCTAATAATTAAAAGTGATTTTGTTATTTGTTAGTTAAACAAGTTTTTTTCTGTACACCTTTTGAATTAAAACAGTCAGTAAATCTATAAGTTTTCAGATTGTTATTAGATTTTTCTCTAAAACTTTTTTTTAAATAAAACAGTAGTATTTTCAAATTAATAATAATTGTAATAACGACTTTTTTCAAATAATGATTATAAGTGATTTTGTAAATTTTTTTTATTTTTTTTTTATTTTTCATTCCTTTTATTACAATAAGAAAGACACAATAATACATTAAATACTATAAAATACACAAAAGAGAAAAAAAAACCAAAACAATATTACTTCTAAATCCTAAAACAATAAAAAAAACTTAATAGACAAAACAACAGAAAAAACTTAAGAAGAAGAAGAGAAAAAGAGAAAAAAAGGAATGAACAATGCAGCCTCCATGGGTCTGCCCGTTTTGAGGCTGCATATATCTCAGTTAAAATAAAAAGAGAAGAAAAAAAAACAGAGTTTAAGATGACATCGGGAGCAGTTAAATTCTTGATAAATTAAAATTAAATTTAAAATTGATTACAAATATAAATAAAAGAAAGACAGGAATAATTTGTTCTGTGATAATCAATTAATTAGGCCAAAAGATCTGCATTCATAACATAAATATAACTTTGTCATATTTATAAACTTTGTTATAAATATAAAATTGTTAGTTAAATATATTTTTCTGTATACTTTTTGAATTAAAGCAGTCGTTAAATCTACAAGTTTTCAGATTGTTAATATATTTAATTTTTACTTATTAAAAAGTAAATGTGTGCGGTCGTGGGACGAAGGTTCATCACTCCCTTTCTTCAATTCAATTACCAGCTTTAACGGCAACATACACACATAATTTCAATTGCCGTTTATTATTAGTTTGTTTTTATACAAATATTTACTGTTTCCATACGTTTAATGTTATTATAATAAAGGCGTATAATTATTTATAACATCAAAGCTAAGATGGTAAACACAGTTAAATGTCCATTAATTGTAAACACATTCAATAAACATAAAATGTTGGTTCATCAGACTAGGCCTAACCTAAAATTATTGTATGTATGTTGCCGTTAAGGCAGGTAAAATAAACTAAACATACACACAATAATTTTAGGTTAGGCCTAGACTGATGAACCAACATTTTATGTTTAGTGAATGTATTTCAACGCTTGACGATAATATCTGAACTACGCCGGTCGGAACCGAGCGTCTTTTAATTTAAATTGATGAACCAAAACACATGTTTCTTGAATGTATTTACATTCATTGCCGTAGCAACCAATTTGATAACGCTTTTTCGTTACTCGTATTTTATATTTGTCATTGCCATAGAAACCAAATAACAACACTTTTTTTCGTTACGCATTACATTTTCTATTTGTTAACCCCTACTGCAACCCGCGTTAAGGAACTTCGTTCCAAAAAAACTGCTGTTTGAGCTTGTTTTTTTAATATTTATTTATGTTTGAAATGGGTGTTGCAATTTTTACTTTATTCATTATTCAAAGGACGAAGTCCTTTAATTTTGTTGTTGTCTAGAAGGCAAATGTAAACCAAATAAGGCAAAAATCTTTTTTTATTATATTTTTTTATAACATCAAAGCAGGTTATTAGTTTGTTAATATTAGGAATAAGTAGGTTGTTGAGGGTACTATTTATTTTTAAAAAAAATTTCGTCAATGTTTTTATAACTAGATTTAAAAAAATTCAAATACAATATAAAAGCTTTACCAAGACAGGATAGCATATTACTAAAATTCTCTCTCTCTCTCTCTCTCTCTCTCTCTCCCCCTCTCCCTCTCTCTCTCTCTCTCTCTCTCTCCCTCTCTCTCTCTCTCTCTCTCGAAATCATAACCTCAAAACTTCCTTTGGTTGGTAATATAATAAAGAAGGTTGAAATATATAGAGAAGGAAAGATTAGTAACATACAAGGTCTGGTAGGTGCTGCTATCTGGTGGCGAATGAAGTAACTAGAATTTTACTTTCTAAGGCTGTTTAGGAGGTGCTGCTCTCTGGTAGTGAATAAATAAAATAAACTTATAAATAAAATAATTATTTCGCAAATTTTAAAAATACCACACTATCTAAAGGTTTGCCACCGTCTGCCAGAACTTTTTTATATAATTTTATTTATATTTTTCACTTCACAACACAATTTTTCAAGAGATGATGTTAAATAAAAATATAATTTTCCAGAATTAGTATTGTCCATTTCCATTACTTTGAAACGAAGCAAGACGCTAGCTCAAGTTTGTGCCATTCCATGTCTCTTCTAATAAGCTCTACAATGGTGTATTACATGACCTATATCATACCTTTACGTTTGAAATATTTAACCCCCCTTACCCCTCAAGACTCCAAAATTATAGAGGGTCAGATATGCAACACAAGGTATATACAAAGTTTTGTTAACTTATTTTCAGTAACAAAACTAATGAAGGTGGTTGAAGGGGCTAATGAACACTCTGTATAAAAATTAATGTTTCTTTGTCCTCTGTAGACTCAAAAACTATTCGACCGATTTCACTAAACATTTCATCTGTATTAATGATTAATGATTAATACAGATAAACAAACGTTTTATCTGTATTAATGCCAGGAGTGTTTAGACGTTACAATTACAGTCTAACACTAAGGGGTTGAAATGGGGTTGCTACCCATGTACAATAAATACAAATTGAACTAACTTCCTACAAGCTATAAAGCTAAAATGGTTTAATATTATTGTTACACCATTATTCTTACGGCGTAACCAGGACGACCGTATGGAGGGGGTTACAACAACT
>JAGFPH010002443.1:169191-190570 GCA_018207615.1 Philaenus spumarius | reverse complement strand
CATTTTCCCACTTTGAGCGCATTTAGCAAGAAAACGGTAAGAGATAGAAAAAAATGTTAAATACAAAAGTTGTAGAAAATTTAATTTCAAACTAACGATTTTGCATCAAATTTAAGATCCAACCATCCGTTCAGCAAATATTCACCCGAGAAGGAGCTCCGGCACACAATCCTTCAAATTTCCCATGTTAATCTTATGGAGATAATGTTTAATGAGTTTGAGTCCCCTGCCAAATAAAACAGCTGATTTATGCTCGGTCACCTATGTACAAACGAGCTAAAGATTAACGAGATTCTTTATCGAATTTTCCAACTGCGAGCGAAGCGAAGCAACCATTGAGGCCGAAGGCCGAGGTGGGGTTGGGACGCGAAGCGTCCAGGGGCAGAGCCCCTAGTTTTAAATATGTTTGCAGGTGCCTACTAAATATTTGGATTTTGCTAAAAGAGAATGAGTAATGATGAGCCCTTTTAACAAATCATGGTTGGTAGAACTGGTCAGTTAGCACTACCTTTGTCAGTTGTTGTTCTTCACGTGTTTAGCTGAGATCATTGATGTTGGAGTTTTGAGGTTACCTTTGGTGAGACTAAGTTTAATTCAAGTTTTACTTTAATTTTTTGATTTTTGTTTAATAACTCCACAGTTTAACAATGAATGATAGAGAAGATAATGCTAATATAGAACAGAAAAATCAGATAAAGAAGTAGTAAATTCCAAGAGTAAGTACAAGATAAATAGGATTAAGTTACCAATATCCTTTTTAAGTCAAGAAATTGAAATTTGACTGTTGGTAAATTTAAGTAATATTGTTTTACTTAATAAATTTATTTTATAAATAACAATGTTATTTATTGATTTGTTGTTTTTAACAACATAAAATGCGTTGTAAATTCTTATCATTAAAAAAAATGTTGCAGCTGTATATTTTATTTCACACTTTCTTAAATTTGTGGTTTGTTTTTGCAACAGATTCTAAAACAATGTATAACAAACAATAAAATATACTTAACTGATAATTAAAATAGAGAGCAGACAAAATAAATCTGTCTCTTGTCTTTTTATTCCCATAAAGGCGAAACATACAATAATAACTTGCCTTTGTTTCTTTATTTGCCTCTTCGAGTCTCCTTTCATTTCCCCTGGTATTCGAATCATAAAATACAAACGTTTTCTCCTCCAATCAGACTGTTTTTTTTAATTCTTGATTGATTTCCGTACCCATGTTTTTATTAAGTAGAAGATTACTGCAAACTTCGACGTTCATGAAAAATATAGATGGCTGTCTACTATATCAAGAACATATGTGCAATTGCCTACTTTACAGAATCATATATTCGTAAAAGTACTCGATCGTTTACTATATTGAACAATTATTGGTAAATATTACTATACAGAAATCATAGATTTAATTGTTTAGTATATTAAAAATATAGGCGTTGTTCACAATATTTAAAAAATATAAGCAATTGTTTAATAAAGTACAAAATTATATGAGATTGTCCACAACATTGAAAAAATATGGAGGCTATTGTTTACTGTACTAAAAATATAGGTGATTGTCAACTATATTGACTAAACGTAGGCGTTTGGTTACTTTACGGACAAAATAAATATAAGACTTTGTCTACTATATTGAAAAAAAATCAGGCCGTAGTTTACTATATTGAAAAATATATTCAGATTTTCTTATATTTTAAAAATAATATAGGTTTTTGTCTAATATACTGAAAATATAAAGGTGATTGTCTAATATTTTGAAAAAAGTATAAGCATTTACTATAATGACAAAGTATAGGTGATTGTCTACTACACTGAAAACAATATAGAAAAGTGTATACCTCCTAAATCAAAAAATAGGCTCCTGTTTTCTATACTGAAAAAATACGGGTTTACCTGATAGACTGAACAAAATTTGATCACTTGATTACCATTACACTGATTAATACAAATGAACAATAAGCTTATAAGCAAACACTATTAAGGAATAAGGAAACACATAAGGTTGTCTGTGACCTGCTTTGAAAATTCTTGGAGATCTGGGCACACTGAATACAAATTAAGAATACGTTTATAACTGAATTCTATTCAGTAAAATTATGAGGTTCTCTAGCATCTGATTTAACTATATAGTTGTTCTAAGAGCGTATGCTAGATGCCTTATTACCTTATTAATACAAATTGGGAATATGTTTATACATAAATACTAATAAGTAAAATAATGAGGTTATCAAGCACCTGCATCTGTTGTTGATAAAACGGAAAATAACTCATAGCAGAAACGTAGTGATGAAAAAAATATCTAAGATTCAATGTTTTTCGCTAAGCGGAGATTCTATAATAAAAAATAACACAAATTTGAATACGTATACTCTACAAAATATTTCCTCCTTACACGTTATCCGTAATATGTTGTATAATATAGATTTGAATAAGTAAATACAAATAGGTAATATTTTGAAACAGTCAAACATTTATAAAACTACTAAAATGTATACATGAAACTGGTTTTAAATATTTAACACTACAGCTAATAGTTATTTCATAAATATGAGTAATTGTGATGTGAATGTGTTTTTTATATAGATAGGAAACATTACAGATTCAATATTTTACAATAAAACTAGAGTAAATCTACTTAAGTTCGAATTTATTGACTCAAATCTCTGTAATTAATTATCTCACATTTAACAATAGACTCGACAAACTAAAAGTCAAGCTAAATATTCTTTAATATTAAAGTGAATGCCTTAAAGGCATAGGTATTTATAAAACTTAAATAAATATACATTATGATATAAACAAAAAACTGAATTAAACTATAATTTAAATAGAAGACATGTTGATAATTTTTTTAAGGCATATCTACAGTTTTACTCTCTGCAAAATGTTAAATTAAAATTCAGTGCGGAAATACCTCACACGAGCTCAGAATAGGATAGTAATACATCGTAATAATATAGTCCTTGTTGTAATGTTGCGCAATGCATTGACACGAATTACGTGCTGCACGCAATCAAAATCAGAAAACGTTTTGAAGGTTTAATAAATTATTGCTATGTATCGATACATGTAACACGTAAGACCTGCGTTATATTATTTATCAGAAGTAGTATATTATGCGTAAGTATTAAGCAGAATGAACGACGGAAAAAACTATCATATTCATTATTCAACCTATTTTATACGCACTTATATAATATAATGTAGATTATTTGTATGTAGTGTATTTCGTTAAAACGTATATCAATTAATTGACTTAAAAATGAATCAGAGAAAACCTGTATATTAAAATGTTATACGTATATAAATTGAGTTACAAACTTATATATATATATTAAAAATTATAAATATAATAGAGCTTGATTCGTAAGAAATAACATTTATAAAAACAAAAAACAAAAACACATATAGCACAATTCTCACAAAAATACGTTTAATGGTCAAACGCATCATGTTCAGTATCATTATATATAATTTACATAATTTAGCTGTAGCTGTAATGTCACTGAAGATGATGACTTCGTTCTTGATACGCGTTTGATAAACTAAACGTATTTTGTGAGAATTGTGTTATGTGTTTTTATTTAAATGTTTAAAATATAAATTACTAAATTCAAATATTATTTTAATGTATGTTAATTGGAACATGTACATGATTCATGAGTACAATTAATATACATTTATAATTGTTTTAAAATGGCCAATAAATTTAAACCATGGAAAATTTAATTAAACATATTTCTGAATCTTTTGAAATTCATTCACTGAATTTGTTTTATAAGATATAAAAAAAAAAAATTTTTAAGTTTTGTTTTTATACAAATCAAATAAATAACCAGTCATATTTAATTTAGTTTTGTTATATAAACACTGTGTATAATTAGGTTTACACGAAACAAATGAATACTGTAGGTCTTAACCGATTTCGTTGAATTAACGCCAAACTGGTTTGACCTAGCCTTAATCATTCTGAACTAAACACAATTAAAACATAAATGTATTGGGATAACTAATTTTGGCTGAAATGAAATTAAATTACTTAGACAAATTTTTTTTAAGGTTTCTGTGAGTCAGTAATTTTAGTTCTATCAATAAGACCGGTAACATGTTTACTGTATTATAATGTACTGATAATTTTTTAAATACAATTTTTTATTGTGCTTCAAATACGTTCTATAAAAATTACATCGTTATAAGTTAATTCATTTATATTGTGTATTGTTGTTTAAATAATTAGGATTCCTGGCCTGAGATAGAAACTGAACTTTGATGAACAGCTTTGAATAAAATGTGAAAGATACACAAAATCTTAAAAATTATTGGTATTTTCCAGGTAATTCGTAAACCAATCTCTTACCTGCAAACTTTTGCCCGCTGTCTGATCTAAAACCTCATATATTGTCCACATGATAGGCCTACTCATCCATTGAATATATGTTGAATATGCCAATCGATGAAACAAAAAACAAATTTACGTAATAACAATACATTTCATTGCTATCTGATAGCTCCAGGTAAGTGTCTTACCAGAGAACGTTGGGAGTATAGAGAGATTTATTCTTTTGATATAAGCAATATAAAATGTTCGATTGTAAGTTAGTACTCGTACTTGGAAACTGTTCTTGTAAAAAGAACTGCTCAATAAAAGATGCCTTTGTAGAAAAACTATTTCTTTGCAGTTATAAATGTCACTATCGTTTATTTGTAGCCCCAAGTATAAGTAAACGTACGCTGTTTATAAAATACAGTGTTTTATTCTTTGATATCTAATTTTATGTATATTCTTCTGTTATGCAAAACATTGTGTTCTACCATAAACCAGTTAAACAAAGTAACTACTACTAGTTTATCTTGATCAAAAACTGAACAAATAACTTTTGAATAATTTATTTATCAAAATTAACTAAGGCAAACTTATTTTTGCTGTGGATGGTAACATAAACAACAAATAAATACTATCTTTTAAGTCTGTTATCATGCCACGTCTAGAGGTTAATGTTGAGCTAAAATATTTATAGACATAATGTTATAAAAAAATAATTGTTTTCATTATGTCCAAAAGAATACTTAAAATCATAAGTTTCATAAAATTAATGCTTGTGATACGTCGAATTCTTAATGGAATTAGAGCTGCCCTTTAATCAAATTAGAAACAATGTGATAAGCATAATGGTATGACGTATTATTGTTAGTAAGAACAAATGTTTGAATTTGTTTGTACCTTATAATCCTAGAAGTTAGATTTATTAGATTATTTTAAATTTCTCTAATTACTAGTAACTTAAAACTATTTAACTTTTATTTAAAAAAAATATTATACTTTACTTTTAGAGTGTAACAAATGTAATGTCATTGTTTTGTAAGTTACATTATTTTATCCAATGACAGCATAAATATACTCATTTTATATGTTGCGCATGATTTGTTGCCAAACAACTGTAGACATTTATTTCGTTGAAGATATTATTTTAATAAAGCAGGGACTATACTTAATTTATTCAATTAATTACAGCAAACAGAACAAAAAATTAACATTTAGCATCTGTGTCATAGATTTGAATATTTACTTCGCGTAAAGCCAAGATTATGTAAGAAATTTTTGCAGACCAATATTAAATCAATACAGTTACGACTAAGAGTTTCTTTGATCAAATTATAGGTAATTACCTTAAAACTGTCTTTACTACGGCCTTTTTCGCGGTGAGTAAATTGCGACACTTTAAAAAAAACGGCTCTATTGATCATCTGAAAACATTTATAGGTCAACTTATATATAATTATATATGAGTTGCATTGAAAACCATTTCTTTCACATTAAACTGTGCAATACTAAATAAATCTTTTTTTTTAACTCGTAATCCCGTTCAATAATACTTGTGTTTAACATACAACTGTCAACATTTTTAAATTTTTGTTTCTCTATATTTTTTTATAAAACGTATACTATGCTTTGTTTTTTGTTTTTTCTTAAATATTTCCAAAAAATTACTTTACATAAATTTATTAAATTAAAAATATTTATAACTGACCAATGCCACCCCATTTTCCAGAAAAGCGAAGATCATTATAAATCATGTGGACATCATTTAAAATTTTGAAAATGAATTACGTAATTTATGTTTGCATCTAATGTTCTGGTGCTATTAACTACTTTTGCTAATATAATTTTGTAGATCATTACATTTTAGTGTAAATATGATGAAGCTTGACGTTGCTGTTGCAGAATCAAGCAGTAATAGCACAATAGCAGTAATAGTATTGAGGCACAGCAGCAGTAGTAAGGACATACTTTGGCATGTCCCTTCATGCATGCAAGTGTAATTTCTTATACTGTAGTTATATTTGGGTTATCTTAATTCTTAATTATCTAATTAGTTTTTTTGTGAGCTCAGCCACTGTTTTATTTCTTGGCCTATTTTGACGATTGATATGTCAAATTAAAGAGATTTTTCACTAGATGTTCCAAAAGTCATTTGTTTTATCGTCAATCAATAGTATCCGCTTATGCATCAAACTTCAAATATATTATGGAACAAATGTTTTATTGAGTGTATGTGTTTTATCTTATGTAATCTCGCTTAAATAAACAGCTGTCTTAAGAAATTAAATATTTATATTTATAACCTAACACTGTGTAGTTCATATTTTTATTTTGTATAATGATTGTTTTCATTTCACTGAATATTTAACGTTTTTGGTAGATATTATAATTCTGTATATTTTTTAAGGTTATTAGTTAAAAATCTAAATTTAATAAATCAGAAGAAGACTATATGCACCATTGTTAGGACATTGGGATCGTATAAACCACATAAATTAAATAAGAGTTGTTCGTAATTTAGTTGAATTTCTTAATTTAATCTAAATAAGTATTTATATACTAAAATCAATCAGAGGTGAAGCATTGCCAGAACACTAGTTTATGTCGAAAAACATGGATTTTATGGCCACTCTTACTGTAATTAAGCTTCAAATGAATTTTATAGAAAATCACAGTTTATTGATGTGTACTTTGAAGATTTGTGAGTGGTTATTTTGCATAAGGAATATTCTATTAAATAAAAAATATATTGTTAATATTTGTTTCTTTTACAACTACATAATTCTTTACATTTTTGTTAATAAACTCTGTATTCACCTGGTCGACAATGGTATAAAATGGTATAATGGTCGGCAATTGTATTATATGAGCATGGTATAAAATTTTCTAAAATGTTTTATGTTAGGTCTGTATTTTCCACTACAAATAACATTGAAACTTCAATAATGGATATAAAACACTTTATAGACTAGAAATGCACATTTCATACAGAAAGAATAGTGTATTGTAATACTCATAAACATAAAAAGTGAATATCTTTCTAGAGTTAATACATTAAGAGGTCTTTTCTGCCTTATTAATAGGATAGAAAGTACAACTTATCACACGAGGGCGGAAAATTGTCCATACAAAAAACACATGTTCAATGCTTTTTATATGGACACTTTATCACCCAGTAATTCATAAGTTAGTAAAACAGCAGCTGAAACATCAATGTATCAATTAACTTCCATGTCTGTGTAATCTTGGAATAAACTCAATATTTTTTTCCAAATATAATTGTCCATGTTTTAATAAAGTTTCTTCCATATTAATATGCAAAATATTTACCAAAACGTATTACTATAGCTAGAGAAAAATTTTGTGTGCCTTACTGGAGGAAAGTATCTTGGCCGAGTTCAAGAAAATTGCCTCCCACTCTGCCCTCGTGCTGTAACATGTGCAATGTGTTAGTTACCTCCCTAAAGACAGAAATAAATATTGCAAAGTAAGAAGGACCGAAATATTAATAATTTCTTAGCTAAATAAATATTCACAATATTTCCTTTAACATTATTTACTATTATCGATCAGGTACAACAGATTATGTATTCATCAAACGATTTATTTTCGTAAGATGCAACATTTTTGTTTTAATTAGGGATATTTGTCTTTGTACAATTTGAAGTGTATTTTTTGATATACCTGAAGTTAATTTATTATATTAATGTGTTGTTATAATGAATTTTGTATTGGTATTGTTATATCTATTAACATAAAATGGTTAAGTTTTATAAATTAAGAGACAGGAAAACTGACAATTTAAGAACTTGTTTTGTTTTGCGAATTAATATTGTCAAGAGATTTCTGAAAATGTATCTGTTATAATGGAATGTGTACATTATACATTTCCTTTAGAAAGATTGCCGTGACAGGTACACACTCGTATGATTGTTCATAGCATCATGTTTAGTTTGTCTTCCGTTAAATTTGTAAACTACTCCTGGCCTTGAATTTAAAGTTGTTATATTTATGTATCTTTACTTATTTTCCTGCATAGTCCATCTTGCTAATTAAATTAAATTTTGTATTGAAATATAATAAAAACGTATCATCTAAAGTTTGGTTTTGGGCACATTATAGCTTAATTTGTGATTATGAGGAGAGTGTCCTAGAGTAGTAATCTTCTTTATTTTTGCAATAGTGTATTGATGTTGATATAATAAGTTGATATTTGACTACACAATTGAAGAAATTAAAACATATTTAACAATAAAATGTATTCATCATGATATAGAACATTATCAAAAATAATAGTTTCACGAGCAGTGACAATTGATTACTGTTTTGACGGAATTATTAAATAAACAAAATCCTACAACCTTTAACGTCACGTGACTGGAATTTGTTTAAAATAAAACATCGTTTAACTTGTCATGTTGGCAAACACTATTTAATATGTGTCAGTTTATAAAATAACACTTTGATAATGTTTTGAAACTTGGTAAGTTTGTTTTTATTTATATGGTGGTGTTAACAGTATTCTGATACGTGTAATAGTGTCAAATACTGTCTGATATTTTGTTTGATATAGTAAATTGCATATCCATGTTAGTTGCTACAAAATATTTTGATATAGTTTAATTGGGTTAGTAATACATGTTTAATCATTTGTAAAAAACCTGAATGTATAAAATCAACACTTTTTGGACAATATTTTTACTATCATTGTTTTTCAAAATTGTTAGTTTTCTCTAACTGGTTATGATAAAGCATTTTTTTTTCAATTTCGTGAAACATGAAACATTATTATTTAGTGATGGAAAATCCATGTCTGATTATTTAGTTTAATCGTACAGATAATCAGTGTACCACTTCTTACTACCTCTTACGGGTTATTTTTATTGTTTTCAATTTATTGTTTTTTTACATACATAGAGAAATATTTAATTAAATAATGTTTGGAAACATTTTATTTACTTGGTTCGCAAGGTGTACGTGTTTCCTCATTTCTGAATTCTATTTATCAATTTATGTAAGACCATCTTAAAATTATATCACTTTACTTCAGAAATAATATAAATACAACGACACGTTTGAAAGAGAAAGCACTTATAGTTTGCGCCACCTATAATTCAGCAAAATTGTACCATCCTTTGAATCACAGTAAATTTGTCTTAGATTTTTTTTGACCATGCAGTGAAAGAATCAATGCTAGAAAAACCAAATTCGAACACAAAAGTATTAAGTAAATTTAAAAGAAAACACCACTGAAACAGCTCTGACTTTGGATCACGAATATTTTGCCAGAAAGATATCTCAATGAGATGACTTATTCGTTTCGAAGCTTATTGATTCAAGCTTTATCAACACAGTTAAAAAGTAATTACAAAATGCTATACAAAGTAATATTAGCAACAGTTATAAAAAAAATGTGTATTTATAAGAGCAAGGATGTAATATTTGTTTTTGATTCCAAAGAAAACTCCTGATACCATGTAAAACAAACAAGGGAAATAAATCATAAATTAAGATAACCAATGTTCATACAACAAATAAGACGAATATCTAAAATATATACATTTTATTAATATGAGTAAAGATAGTTTACACAAATTAATATATAAATGCATAGAGTTAGTTTATCTAGACAACTTGTTATTGGATTTATGAAAACTTTTCACATTTAAAATAACTAGGTTACATACGTCTCAAAACTTCATTAGTGTTTTCAATCCTTATTAGAACTAACAGATTCAATCTGCTTTTAATCAGCTGCAAATTTATTATTTTAAAATGCAAAGGAATTAATTAATTATTTTTAACCATTTACTTTAAATGTTGCTTGTCAAGTATGTATCTATATTCATTAATATAGATTATTTCATTAATACATACATATCATTTTAACACATTGTAAACACATTAAATCTTTTAACACATAATTTTACAATAGTCATTCAACTTATTTGCTCTAGCTAAACGTTATGGCTGGGTTCAGGCGTATAACGATGTTCGTGTAATGAAATCAGTGAAAGTAAACAGTAACATTTTGATTATTTTAATTCGTAGCAGTAATGCCATGATGATAAATTACACCAGTCACAGAAATTGTTGCTTTAAAATAACACATTACTATGTAAGAACAACTTACATTTTCTTTTCATTCAGTCTTTAATTAATCGTTGAAAATGTATTATGTCTAAAACTAGTATTAAAACATAAACAATTGTATGTAATTCTATCCTCCTCACTAAAGTGATTAATGTGTAATTGTTATTTATATAAAGGTTCAGCCTAATTTGCTCTGTTTCCTTAACCACACTAAATGTGTTACTTGTAATTCAGAATGCTTAGGGATCCAATCCAAGCGTTGCATTGTGTACTGTGGAGCAAATTACGCCTCTTTTTGTTGTCTGCCTGCAAAACGAAAAAGAGGGAAGTTGAAAAGGTATTTTCCATTTCTTTTTTTGCAGCAAAAGTAATTAAATCCTTGTATTCACATTGTTGATCCATCACTATTATACGACCCTTTACAATTTTGTGTTAGTTATACACATATACGTATATGATATGTATTCATTTTAAGAATATAGTAATTATTTCCATTTATGTTACCTTGTATTTAGTATGTCCAAGTTTTTTTTATATGACTTTGACTATTATGTCAATAACAACCAATTTATCAACCTTTTAAAAACATACTAATATATCCGAGTAACAACTAAGACTTGCAAATTCACAATTAAATTCAGATTTTGTCAAACCTAGTTACAATATTTAGGTTATTTTGTCATCTCCGAAGAAGTTTTAACTTCTGTATTTAAAAATAAATCCTGTAATAAATTAAATTCCTCCAATGTGTTTTAAGTTATTAAGTAATTTTCTAGGATTGACTTGGTGGTATTGTTCCAGGGCATTCAAAGATAACAGTAACAAATGTATATTAAGGAAAATATTTACGTGTTTGGCAGTTTATCAATCAATATGGTAACCCTTGACGTCAATTTGTAACCTTTGACGCAAACATACTATTGTTATAAGTTTAACATGTGCGTCTGTATTTGTATATCTGTTTTACTGCGTATATGTGTATGTGTGTATCAGTCTGTAACATCGTAGCTCCCAGACGGATGAACTGGTTTTGATTTAGTTTTTGTTTTGTTTGAAAGGTCACTGTAAGGTCACATGAAAGTATTCTTAGCTATGCTAAAGAAATCGGTTAGGTTTTTTTTTACGTTTAATTTATCTATTTATGGAATGCCTGGTCTTTGAACACAAGTAAGTATTTTTCAACACTAATTCCTCAAAAAATGGACCAGGATTAGCAATGTTTACAACCTGGACTACGTAATTGTATTCTCAAGCAGAAGACAGAAGACTACAATATAACAAAAGAAAATATTTATAAATAGATTTAGATATTTGTATATTTATTAAATGCATTAAGGAAATACCGGCTGTTTATAGAAGGATACCTTCTTTACATATAATCAACCTTTAACAAGGATCCTTATTATAGACAGACTATCTCGCAAGAAGTTACAATAAAATTAAAGCATATCGACTGTGGGTAGAAAGAACAGGCCAACTATCTCCCATTTGAATCTATGTATTTCTAGAAACAACTTTCTGGAATTCTTTTCTCCAAAAGTTTGTGTTATGGCAATGTTATAGATGTTTTAAAATGTATAGTATAAGTATTTTAATTAACACTTGATTTTAAAGTGAAGTACAGACTTTGTATAGAACATTTCTAATAGAACTTAGTAGTGTGTAAAATAAATTGCACCTCTGTTTTTAGTTTTATATTTCTTACATTGACGTCTGTGCTACAATAATGCAACGTTTCGCACCAAGTAAATTTCATCTACTGTTTTAAATTATACATTTTTCTGTAATTTGTTATGTACTTTGTATTACAAAAGTATCTTAACATCAAAATATATTTAGGTTATAATTTCAACTATTAAATGTGTTTTCAATTTTGTTTTCGGAAATGTATTTGCTTTATTTGTGTGTAAATACAATCTACTGCTTATAGATCATATTCAGGAGACTTATGACTTGAAAGTACGAGTTCTAGAATTCCCGACGAACTCATATTGGAACTGACCTTTCTGTACCTTGTCTTGGATCAGATCCTGACTCATTCATCTAATACGTGTAGTCTCTTATTGACCAAATTCCTTCTGAGCCAGACGGTATTGGGTATCTGAGAGTGAAGCTCACTATTTTTCCACGATGACTGTTTTTCTTTTTTTTTTCAATCACTGGACAGCTTTTTTTGTTCGTTATTATTGAACTGTGGGTAATAATAATTAAACCAACAAATATTGAACTTCGCTTGGATAAGTCTTTAGAAAAGAGCTCCAATACTGATTCCATAGGGTAAAACCAGTGTCTGATACGCCAACGTTAGAATGGTGGCTACTTTGGAACAAAAACATGTTACAAGTGAAGATGACAAAACAGGCAATAACAGAAAATATGTTATCTTAGAATCAGTATTCAGGATGCAGGAATCATAAAACCTTCTTCCATATCAAAAAACTAAGGAAACATCCTCTGCAACAACATTTAAAATATGGATTCTTCACCTTGGTTTTTATTAAGGTTATAATATAACTGTTTATTTTAAAATGTTTTAAATCTATATATTCCTTCAATTAAAAACATTTGCATTGTTGATACAAATACTTAGTTTATATATATTATTTAATTCCTGTAGCAAAATATGTCCAGCACACTTAACTTCCAAGATCGTAATAAAAACAAAATACGCTAAACAGAGTACGTAAGCCAAGACTCCCAATATATTTTAATTAAAGTTAATTACACACATAAGTTAACGTATTGTATTTACTACTTGTAATGAATATAAAAATTACAAACAAGTTGTATAAGCGGAAGAATGAAACTTCTTTGGTTTGTTATTTCTTCAGCTTATAATGAAAACGTCGTTTCTCAGAAAACGCAAATTTTACAGGAGGCGAAAACAACAGTTTTCCAATATATCTTTTTTGGAATTTAATACTTTTTACGTAAATATTATTTTATTACGTATATTTTGTATTTATTTAAGTGTTTAACTAAAGTGAATTTGGTTTTTTATTATTTTAATATGATTTACCAGGATTTTCTACTTGTTGATAAATTATATAAGTGTTTTGTATTGTTAACGTTGAAATAATAAGTGGTTTGATTGTACAACAATGAGCTTAAACAATGTTAAGATTTTTTCATCTTCACATTGAGATTTAGAACTACTACAATTAGTTTTGTTTACATACATTTTATCAATTATTTTTAGATTTTTGTTTTATAATGAAATTGTCTAACAACAGTTTAAAACAATCTTAAATTTCTACCCTTTTTAAAGGATTTAATGAGTGAAATAAATTAACACAAAACTGAAGACACGCTTTATTAAATTATTAGAAAAAATACAATCCAAAATTGCTTGAACTTACTGAACAACTTTTGAGTTCTCATGTATGTTTACATTTTAACTTGTGTAAGAAAAATTAAAAAAATAACTAAAAGAACATCAACGATGTGTTATTAGAAAATTCACAACAAACTTTCTTAACAATAACTTACTTAAATACATTTTGTTTCAAAAGTCTACATCGGCTGGAATGATACATGAAAATGTTTCTCTCTCACATAACTTATGTCCACATTTTGACAATTTTGGTATTGTGTCATAATATTTATGCATTTTGTGAAAAAGTACAAATTTAATTTCTTGAAAGTGCTTCAATTTGATTGTCTGAAGGGGAACTTTGTTCTTATGCAATCACTTGATTTGATGTTAGTCTCACTTGATGGATTTTTAATTTTCCTAGGAATATTTTACTTGAATATTTCCATAAGGTGTGTAGGGCCTACGTTATACATTTGAAATTTGTGTCTACTGGATCACTCTTTTTTGACCTGGTCTTATAGATAACACAAACTGAAAATCATTGAACTTTTAATAAAAACAATGTCGGAGATAGTGAACTTTTGAATGGTTTTGTATGGAGCCTTGCCATGTTGCAAGCTTCATTAGAGCCAACTGGGGAATAAATCTCTCAGTTCTTCAGTTGAAGATTCTTTCTATGCATAGCGTCACACTCCATCTGTTTATGTCCTTTTATAAAAGATTTTGAGTGATGTCGATGTCCTATTTTTTCAATAAAAGATAAAAGAATTGAGTTACCCAAAATGTAATTTCTATTTTGCTATGTACAACCATCAATAATATTGTTACATGTTTCTTTGTCCACTTCATTTGTTAGAAAATAATACAGAATGCTTGCGAATTCATAAGCATTTGGTTATTTTTCGGTTTCGTCCCATAAGGAACAATGGCCAGTCCCTATTTTCAAATTATACAATGTAAAGTTGTGGAAGCTAAGCTTGTGCGATAGTATAATGCTGAGGCTTTTAGAAAAGGGGAAAGCATATCGGCTTGTAGAATTATTGTAAATACTGAACTTTTGTTATCTGTACTCGCCTTGTAATTTTCGTTTTTGCTCCCATGCCTTGTATTTCCTTGTAATGTGCTGTTTGAATTCTACTAACAATTTCCCAGTTTTAAGAGCATAGCAAGTGTCGCACTGGTTTTTTTGGGGCTAAACAATGTCACGTTCCTTAATGCGCGTTCCTTAGCGTTTGTTATGAGACCAGGCTTACCATTGATTAGGCTCTGATACAAAACAGTTTGTATCTGGGTTAACTTTACAGATATTATCATTATCTATACTATTAAAAGCAATAATCAATAAACACAGTAAACATTTTGTAAAATACATTTTTACTTATTACCTTAATATAGTGAAAACCTAGTAACACTACAGTATGAAAAAGACTGTTACAAAATATGGATCATATTCCCCCACCACCTGTAAGTTTATAGCTAA
This sequence comes from Philaenus spumarius, assembly GCA_018207615.1. Classification (NCBI taxonomy): domain Eukaryota; kingdom Metazoa; phylum Arthropoda; class Insecta; order Hemiptera; family Aphrophoridae; genus Philaenus; species Philaenus spumarius. Next base: position 175,363 of record JAGFPH010002443.1, on the reverse strand, counting down.
ACCTTCCTTTTATGTTCCAAGGTCTATTGAAATTCGATGATTGCTTTTAAGCCAGCTCTAGAAGCAAATTGATTCAACTGAACCTCATAATCTTGTCTTCTGAAAATAAATCAATTCTATTATTAGGATTGTGCAGAGACGCATTTTTATGTGTTAATATACCTAGTTGATAAAATAAATATAACCTACATTAGGAAAAAACAAGGAGTATTTTTTGGAAATTGGTCTTTGGTTTAGCTTGTAGGTAGGTTTTGAATAAATTATAGTAATACAAAATATATATAATCCAAATAATTATTTAAAGTGTTTGGTTGTTCAGTTTTAGACTACTTTATTTGGAGTCACGTAAATCAACACTCTTTAACATGTGTAGGCAAATATATTCTAGCTACAAATCATGTTTGATAAAGTAATATGAAAACCATGTATATTTAAATTACAACCTTTATACTTGGTTTTCACATAAAGTTGTTGCATTTTAGAGGTAAAAATTTCAGGAATATTGATTACTATTATAACTTTAAGATAAATACATGGAGGTGTACTTACTTAGTGATGGTAAGACAAGTGTAAAATGTGGCTGTCTAAAACAGCTGAAATAAAATTACCTCATATTGGCTTATTAAAGATGAGATCAAGGTTTTCAACCTAATGATGCAAAACAAATTTAGATTTTTTTGACATACGAGGTTTTTATTCCAAGCCGATGATTTATTAAATGCCATATTTAAATTGTATTTCAACTATCAAATCGGGTTTCCCGTACCCAAGCCATATAAAATATACTGTATTTTCAATATGTTGTCCCCCAAATCGTGACTCCAGCTCGCAACGACTCTGTAACTGTCAAAATTGCTGTTCCCCTACCCTAAACCCCATCCACACGGTTTACAAACAATATTTTTTCAACAATCGTGACTTCTATTTTAAAGAAGCACTACGAACATTGTTATACTAAAACAGGTTTTCCCGAAACTAAATACGTTTCGTACTATCTTTACTTAACTGTACATTTGCTCATTTTTTATACTACTAAACAAATAACGATACTCAAACGTACAACCCATAACATGACCACCTTACGTATAACGCGTAACGGTTAACACAAGTTCTTTTTTGCCCTGTCTTAAGAAGTACTATTTAAAAAAAAATAAGTAATAAGAAAGAAGAAAATTTTCCACAAAACTAAGTACTTTTATTTGTTAATTAAAATGGATTTAACAAAATTCATATTCGTGTCATATTAAAGTTTTTATTTGTTGTTATTGAGTTTTTAATTTTGCTTGATTAAAATTAATAAACGCTATGTAGAAACGTATTTCATTAAAAGTTTTGTCAAAATTAAGTTAATCTTATTTTGTATAAGGTGAATTAACAGTTAAAAATTATTTATTACGTGCGCTAAATTGTTCTGTTGTGTTTAATGTTACAATTTATTATATAATGTAAGCTGATGGTGATTTGTCTCCATTTATTTTGATTAACCATGACGCTTACAGCAAAAATTTTGCCATTAAAATACAATAAAGGTATTAAAATACTTATAATCAACGTTAAATAATTTGAGTTAGACCTAGAAGTAACAGTCTGATCTCAAACGTGCCGTGTAATCAATCGGGTAAGATGTAAAGACGAGAGAGACGCTAATGAGGAACGATGCAGATGCATATGTTTGCATATCTCTGTATATCTTTGAACAATCAGCATTCAATGTTTACTGCGATAAAACACAAAACATGCCTTCGATTATATTGTATGCACTTAAATAACGTATCAGTGAAGTAAACATTAAAAATATGTTTAGTTCTATGTATTAAATAAATACGTGTCAAAAGTTATAGGTTCAGTTAAGAACAAAATAGAAAACCAATAAAACTTGGCAAAAAGATCGTACGGGAGTTAACAAACCAACTTAACTATAATTTAAAAGTAAGTTAAGTCTTTCCTACGCAGATTAATGTACGCAAACGACATCTTTAAATTAAAGTAGGGAATTTAAATCTCTTTGACAAACTGTGCTTATACGACTTTAAATTACTTTCCGTTGAAAGCTTTTTAACTTTTATTTTGTCACGAGTGTTTTATAAAACGTGACTGTTGTAACAAAGAGAAGATTTCAAAAACAACTTTGAATGATTTTGAGTAGGTTTTATAAAAGTCTTATCATTAAGTTAAGTAATAGATGATCTTAAAAGTTAAAGACAAATTGTCCATTAATCTTGGAATGTTAAAATCGTAATAGTAAAGAAATAAAAAGTTGCTTTATAATTTTATTAGTTTTTAATATAACAAAATGTTAACCAATTTTTATAGTTAATGAGTCGTATAGCGTCTGGCCACGATTTTGGCATAAACATTTTACAAATACATTGTTTGGCAAAGCTTAATATGTTTTTGGTTACGAGAAACCCGATTTTGACAGTTAAAATAAAATTTTATTATGGCGTTTTCTAAATAATAGGACAAAGAAGTTTACCTTCTTCCGCGTGTATACAATTACTGATACACGAACCATTATTCTTTATTATACACTGAATTTAGATTTTATTTTATTCAATTGTTTTAGCTGTTTACAAAATATTACAATATTATATCCATGGTCATATATAGAAAACTAAAATAAAAAAGTTAGTAATGATACAACTGCATTAGTCACTTAAGTCAAAATACTAAATCAGTGACATAGCTTAACACATTTTATTAAATAAAATTACACAATAATTAAATACAACAATAACAGTGTATAACTATATTAAACACAACTAATAACTTATATTAACAATAACTTATATAGATAAAATATAATACAAAACCAATCAGTAATACATCAAACAGGAAGTGTTACCAGAAAACACAAAAACAATGAATTAAAAGAAGAAAACATATTCAATGAAGAACTAGGGGCTCTGCCCCTGGACGCTCCGCGTCCCAACCCCTGCTCGGCCTTCGGCCTCAGATGGCTGCTTCGCTTCGCTCGCAGGTGGAAAATTCGATAAAGAATCTCGTTAATCTTTTGCTCGTTTGTACATAGGTGACCGAGCATAAATTAGCTGTTTTATTTGGCAGCTGACTCAAACTCATTAAACATTATCTCCATAAGATTAACATGGGAAATTTGAAGGATTGTATACCGGAGTTCCTTCTCGGGTGAATAGCGGCTGAACGGATGATAATATATAAGACTTGACATATCTGTGAATGATTATGTTCAGTTTTTGATCCAAATTAGCTGTTTTATATATAATAGGTTTGTAAAAACCAATGTTTGAATTGAATTAAAATATAGTTAGCATTTTTCGTTGATTTTTGTTTGTGTTTGTTTTTAGTTTGTCAATGTAACCTCAAAAAGGTAATGCTACATTTGATACTGATTTGATCCAAATCAGTTGTTGATCAAAATCAGCTGTTTTAAGCTTTTCATACGAACAGCTGTTTTTGTGTCCCTGATAAAATCAATAGAAATCTTTCTTCCATAAGATTAACATTGAAACTTTGAGGGCCACTGGGGCGTAGCCCTAATGTCCTAGGACTTCGGTAAATGGCCTAAAACCTTCCCAGGGTTAACCTGTGTTACTATGCAAAATTTCAAAGCAATCGGATGGACGGTATACGAACGCAAAGTGGACAAAGAACCAAAAAAAAACCCCCATAAGGAATACACAGCAAAAATTTGCATTTGATTATAACGTTTGTAAGGCGAAAGATACATGATTTGTAATGCTTGATGGCAAATCTGGGCTTGCATACCTTTAATTTAAGACCTCAATTATGAAAATCGGTCGGGTAGAAGAGCCGAACGGACTCGGAAAAGAAAAACAGAATTTTTTTAATATATAAGATACAATAAAACAGAACTGGCATACCCTAACAATTCAAAACAACAAAGTCCCAAATAACCAACAAGGACTCGGGTACAGTTTTCCTAGACGTATACCCCTATTGCATAAACTAACATATAGAGTAATGACCACCTCTCATTAACGAATCCTTTAAGTGAATTTTGAAAGTTTTATAATTTATATTTTCTTAATAAAATCTCTCACCCGGTTGAATAAAACAATTCCAGCTTGAACAGGTAGTTTCTTATGAAGATTTGATCTGTGCTTTGCCAATCTCACCTAAAGTCACATCCTTATCTGGTGTAGTAGTCGGTATTTTGCGCTATACAGCACTTAAAACGAAAAAATTGAATTTCCTCCATTATATAAATACAGTTAACTGTTAAGCAGTTTTATATTTTAACTACATCAGCTGTTCTAATTTTAAATTATACTTACTGCTCTTTCTGGATGCCAAATAGTCTTTGGATTTGCAGTTTAGCTGTACTTCTTCATAATAGGCTACCATAATTTAGATGATAATATATTAAGCAATAATACACAATTTTCAAGATATTCTTGCTAAGCCATGTTTAGCTATATTTGAAGTACAAATATTACATGATATTTTTCCGCATATTATGCTGTTAAATTAGGCTGACCGTGTCAGTCTATATTTAGACCTACAAACGTAACTGATTTGACCTCTTTTAGTTTCTCTTCACCAATATTATTTTTATATACTCCTTATAATAACTATAATTGGTTGCATTGTTGGAATTATTTTAAAAGAAACACTAGTCATAGAATAAAATCAACTCCCAACAAACAAACTTACTTGTGTCTGCTGGAGGTGTTTGTCTTTTAAAGCTTTCAATTAAAATCAAAACGTTTTAAGTACTCTCGAAAGTTCTTAAGTTCTTTGTCGGGTTTGACGAAAATATAAAGTTCAACTGTTTTGCTTGGGTTAATTCAATCCTCGTTAGTCAAGTTTGTAATCATACCAACGATAATTATTATTAATGAATACATTCTGGATTCTGGAGCGCAAAGTGGAAATTTTGAATAAAGCTTTACGGGAAAGTATACACACAATCTTCCTGCAAACTTTAAAAGATAACTTTTGTATTCAAAGTGATGTGTCAACAATCTCTATGTTCGACAACTCGATATGTTTTATCTATCTATACTAATATTATAAAGAGGTAAAGTTTGTTTGTTTGTTTGTTTTTTTGTTTGTTTGTTTGTATGTAGGGGGTAATCTCTGGCTCTACTGAACCGATTGAAAAAATAGTTTTACTAATACAAACCTACACTATCACTAAGTAACATAGGCTATAATTAATTTCGGTAAAAACCTTTTTTTATTTCAATATATTTGTAAATTTAGTCGGAAAAAAATCTTAGGTTAGGTTTAGAATGATAAATCAACACATGTATTTACATTTAATACCATAGCAACCAATTGAATAAAATAACAGATAACATAAGTGCTTTAATATTTCCATTAACAGCTGATTTCAAAATTTGAAGCAATTATTTTTGTATTTCCACCTTTTAGGTTAGGGTTTTAAAGTGTAAACCTGAGCCTTGCTGGTTCTTTTAACCATTATTAACTGCTGTTATAAAATATAAGAAATAATTTGGTTTGAACATTTAACAATATTTACCATCTTAGTTTTGAGGTTATTATTAATACTACACCTTTATTATAAATAAAACATAACATATGTTTTTAGAAGGTACCATTGGGGGTTGGCGTGCGGAGCACGCAGGGGTCTCCCCTAGTAAATCCACTGACTCACTTATCACGATTTCTCAAAAACTACTGAACGGATTGGAACGAAATTTGGTATCTAGCTTTCTCTAGGGCCACATGTGCTCACTAAGAAAGGTTTTCAAAAGATTCAAAATTTTAGGGAGGTTTCGGGGGGGTGGGGGGTGGTGGTCAAAGTTACTAAATCACGATTTCTCTAAAACAACAGAACGGATTGAAACAAAATTTGGTTTGTAGCTTCCTCTAGGGATATATATATTCAGAAACAAAGCTTTAAAAAAAAATCTAAATTTTAGGGGGGTTGGGTGGTCAAAGTTACTAAATCACGATTTCTCTAAAACAACTGAACGGATTGGAATGAAATTTGGTATGTAGCTTTCTCTAGAGCCTTAGGTGCTGATACAAAAGGGTTTAAAAAATTCGAAATATTAGGGGGGGAGGGACTTGAGGTCAAAGTTACTAAATCACGATTTCTCTAAAACAACTGAACGGATTGGAACGAAATTTGGTATGAAGCTTCCTCTAGGGTTATAGGTGCTTACTAAGAAAGGTTTTAAAAAAATTCGAAATTTTAGGA
>JAGFPH010002443.1:142840-169091 GCA_018207615.1 Philaenus spumarius | reverse complement strand
GGGGGGGGGGGGGGGGCAAAGTTACTAAATCACGATTTCTCTAAAACAACTGAACGGATATGAACGAAATTTGGTACCTAGCCTTCCCCTAGAACCATAGGTGCCCTCTAAGAAAATTTTCAAAACATTAGAAATTTTAGGGGAGGTGGGGGGGTCAAAGTTACCAAAAAAAAACGTCGTATTGATGTAATATATTTTTTGTTAAAATACATTTAACTTTGATTTATCTATCCGTGAAAAGCCGGAACGGGCCAGCTGATAATATATATAATTTACAAACACGTTTGACTTTTAGCCGAGATTATTAATAGTGTTTTGAAACAATAAAACTTATAATATACTTAAAATAGTAAATTAGGTAAACTTTTACAAATATAACATTAAACTTTACATATGAAACCGATTTACCTGAAGACAATGGAAGTTGACAACTATCTTAATAATCGTATATAATTTAAAATTATTTATATTGCGTATACTATCACACACATTCTTCAAATAACGTTATATTGGTTCTACAACAGATTATACTAAAACCTTTATTTAATTCACCGCAATCTACACCCACCCTATCCACAGTGTTGTGGTTTAAACCCCTTTCAGCTTATTTTCCCCGAGGCAAAAACACCGTATTTTATCTCAAACAGTTTTAAGGCTCTCTCTATGAAAAAACTGATTCCAAGTATACATTTTGTCATACTTGATAGTTTTCAATGTTTGTTGAGCAACGGACAAACTCGAATTTTCATTTCCATAAACATAAGTAAAGATATATTAAATAAAACGTTATCTGAGTTAATACACTTTTAATGATAAATGGTTTAGTTATTAAAAATAATGAAGTACAAAATAAATAGTGAGGTGATAAATACGAACCTGACAATAAAATAAATACGGAAATTTTATATAACCGTGTACAATATAATGATTCTAAAAAACACGTGTAAAAACAAATAACCTGTTAAATGCCCTGAGAATTAGAATAATAAGTAACCACAATTAAGCTCTTCTTCTCTTTGTATTTTACCTGACCTATTAAGTAAATAATGATAAAACCTAATATTGCTATTATTTTTCATTTGTGTAAGAAACATTTGTCACATTTTTGTTGACTAATTGTAAAAATCAGTAGTAACTCACTGTAAGTATTCACTTTTATTGACCTCATCTTACAATAAAGCTTAGTATTGTTGTGAATGAATATTGTTTTAACTGTAAATGGTTAATGATAACATAAAGAGAAAAACATTAACTAAAATAAATTACAAACAAATCTGACAAATATTTTAGACATTAAATAAGATTTGTAGCAAATAATTCTAAGGTTTTTTAATAAGGCCTTACAAATATATACTTCACAACGTATATATTGGGAAAATATTAATAAAAATCGCAAATTTAAATGATGGTTAATTATTTCTGAGTTCTGGCAAAGTGCACAGTAATCAACAATAAGCAAGTGTACGTGCATTTTTTTTTTACAAGCAATAAAGCATATTTTATCTTAGCAAATTGAAAACAGACCATTATTGTAAATTTAAGTTGCAGCGAGTTTAATACAAATATTCATGTAAGTGAAGATGTTCATACCAACGATAAAACTCAATCACTTTTGTGCCTAGTTTCCAGTTTAAACAGCAATGGATGTAATGATTACAAATATAATTAAAGACATGTAGGAAGTAGTTACCAAAACACCCTTGGGCAAGTTAATCAACATCATTTTAGCTATTAGTGAGAAAATGAAAACCATCGTGTTCTCAGTATATTTTCACTGTTAGAGAAAACAGTAAACTGTGATGCGACTTTCGTGTAGCAAAATACATAATATTACATATTTATAATCAAACTAACCTAACGTAACAAGTCTATACCAGACCAGTCTGTACAACAAAAAACACACACCACCCGAACCAACATTCAAATTCATGTTTTAACATAAAATACCAAAATGGTTACACAAATTCAACTTTATAATACTTGTTATATCGTTACAGTATATCTGCTATGTAGTAAAACAAATTTAGTTGGACTTTAAAAGGAATTACAAGCGTATTCAATATTAATGTTAGTAACATTCTATGTACCTAAAATCATCAAAATACTCCTTCTAAAAAGCGTGTACAATTTAATGTGGTGTACCTTAACAATATACTAAGCAACTTACTACATGCAGTGAATAAACACTACATATTTTATTTTTAACACTAAGAATAAAAACTTAAGTTGTGTTTGCTTTCCATTTTTCATTGTTTAGGCAAATAGACTAGATGAGTAGTATATTAACATAGTTGTAAAGTACGTATTGTTAGTAATTTTCATATGATTTTAGATTTTAAAATTATATATATAAGTTAATTTTCACTCCCAGCCGTATAAGCATGTTATTTTAAAGAATCTAAACAGTTTAATCAGGCTGATGTCAGTTTTACACTTTTTGTAATCCTTAACATATAATAGGTGCATTTTTCTACCATCTTACATTTGTTAGAGTTCTAAGTAAGATAATAAAACATAATTATATGTAGTTATGTGCATTACCCCTTTGATAAATTCTAATACATCTTAGTAAATGGATATTTTTTTATGATTTGTAGATTTATTATTTTTATCAAATTATTTAAATAATTATTTACTACCAACATTAAATTTTAATACTAATGAAGTAAACCAATATTAAACTATAAAATGTATTACAGATGGGTAACATTACATAAAGAGATTTTACTTTCGTATTGTTGCTATGTACGATTCTATGTATATCTGATGGGGTATCATACTACACTTTAGTGATAACAAATTTGAATAACTAAGAGTTAAAAACCATAAAGCCGAGCCTAGTAGATTACGCTCAAGATGCATGACTGAAGAGTTACGCTCTGCATAATGTAATGTTCTTGGAACCGTGAAGAGTTCATTTAGGTGAAGAGGTATAGCATGTAGTTGAAATATCCATTTAAAGGACTATTTTAACTACCATTGGAGATTTAATATGTTTTTAACCATATAACACAAAACAGTATTAGCACTCTCACTAATTATAACTGTAGTAATTATTTCCATATATATTTATTTAATACATAATACATTTTATTGTAAACTCTTTAAAACACAGACAACATACATGTCAATGCAACACTTGTGAGCTATTTTCCAAAAGTCTGATACATCATGGTAGATATTGTAATGATAAACAAAGCTTATAACTTGACTGTATTTGTGCTGTTTAGAAATACTAAATTTAGTAATAGTAATTAATCTATATAATAACAAAGACAAGTCCTTAAATAATGTAATGCAGGATAAAATATTTTGGAGTTTCGAATATCGTCAAATTTTATCGTTATTTTTGAAAATAATTTATAAATATAATAAATACGTTGTCATCAGATTTTTGAAGAACGTACTTTCAAATATTTTTGGAAAAATATGATAAACGAATACCAGGCATAAAGCAAATCGTTCATAATTTGTTTTATTATAATTATTAGAAGCACATAACGATCGTCAGCCGTTATAACTAAGCAATTTATATAAATATTATGTTTTATTCAAAGCTTTTGATTTCAAAAACCTCGTTGCCATATTTAATACCTTTAATACATCTCTGTTAAATAGAATAGTTTGTTGATTTTTGCCGTGGATTTGTATACAGATTATTTTTCGTGTATAACCCAAACATTATCCGCATTATAAATGTAGTCTTAAATGCTAAAATGATGTATTGTAGATTCATCATCAGTGCCATAATTATATTTGATACATTCATACATTACATTGGTAAAAACATTTATTTGTGATCTAAGGACATTTTGACAAATAATAAATAATTATAGTTAGAAAATTTTTACTGATGTTAAAATACCTCTAAGCTATTTATTTCCTCAATATATTCATTACTTTATCTTGTTATAATGGTGTTCTAAATAATTTTTTAGTTAAAAATACTAGTTTCCCATCTACATGATATGTAAAAGACATCAATAATAATAAACTTGTTGGGACCACAATAAATACATTCTTGACATTTGGTTCGTAGGTCATACTTTGGTGTTAAGTATTAACAAGGAAAATATTGTTTTAAATTAATGATTAATTTAAAACTCACTAAAAATCCGTAAAAAGTATAAACGTTTACCTCGTAACTTAATTTGGCATGAGAAGTTCTATATATTTTTGACTTTAGATTGTTAGGTCCTTGGGTATTTAAGGTTTATTTAATTTAAACCCTATGCCTTCTTTATAAATATGTATAAATTACTAATACGCTTCGGTGCTGCAAAAACGTAGTTAATGGGAATATGGTAGATAAATTGAATATTCGATAATTAAACTATTGAAATAGGCGTTACTACAATAAGTATATTTTACGAATACTGTAATATGAAAAATGAATATTCAGATATTATAACATCTTGAATATGAATACTAGTTAAGGCCTATAAATCAAATTTATTGATTCTAACTTCTTAAATGTGTTTTTAAACGAGTTTAAGACATTTTATATGTGTTTTAACAAAAATTTTCTTCACTTTCAAGAAAATAAAGTAGTCTATATTAATCTTTTATAAACCAAAATTACGTAGGTGGTAAATCATTTGTAGTGTCCCAGAAAATGAACTACGTTTGAATACGAGCTCATCACCTTATTATTTATTTTATCATTATTTTCTAATTATTATTTATATTATACAAGTTATAATGACTCATATTTACTTGGACTTTATTCTAATATGTAAGTATAATTTTGCATTATCACACCATAGTCATGAACAATTTATCAGAAATAATATACATTTTTCTTACCGAGGACACAAATTTGTAATTATATTACTGCAATTTAATAAGGTTTGACTAAAGTAATGCAACAGATTTTTAATACAGGGCGTTTTAAATACAATGGATGATATTAAATCATTATAACTAAAATATTTTCCAATTTCTTAATTTATTTCAACAATATGTTTAATGTTTTAAAAGGGTAATTTATAGACTCTCTGGATATCAAAAACTTGATATTGAAATTTGTTCAATGACTATTTTCTTAGTGTAATTGGTGAAATAAGGAAGGATATAGTGTGTGTGCCTTGTGTTTCTGAGCAGGATCGCTTCCGTACGGTCTCTCAGGTGGGTTCTATGTTTATTGAGCCAGTTGTCTCAACTGAAGTTGAAAAGATTATTTCATCTTTGAAAAATAATACAGCTCCGGGAATAGATGGAATAAGTTCAATGCACTAAAAAGTGTTTCAGAGCTTATCTCAAAAGTATTTACTTATCTATGCAATTTAAGCTTTCAATCAGGTGCCTTTGCTAGTAGATTAAAAACGGCCTTGGTAGTTCCAATTTACAAAAAAGGGGATAAACAACGGCCGGGAAACTATAGGTCAATATCCTTGATCTCATCTTTATCTAAAATGTTGGAAAAATGTATGAAAACAAGAATATTATCATACTTTAAAAAAATTGCTTTCTTTAGTGAAAATCAGTACGGTTTTTTGGTTGGTAGCAACACTGAGACAGCTCTTTTTAATTTTGTGTGCAGAGTTATGGAGGGAATAGATAGTGGGAAATGTGTGAGTAGTTTGTTTTTAGACATAACTAAAGCTTTTGACTGTGTTGACTATAGCTTACTCTTGGAAATTTTATCAAATTGTGGAATTAGAGGTGTGGTCTATAATTTGTTCTCCAGTTACCTTACAGACAGGGAACAGTGTGTTCGTATTCAGGGTTGCCTTGGAGATGTAAGGAAAATAAAATATGGGTTCCCTCAGGGATCAGTGCTTGGACCTATGTTGTTTATAATTTAATATGTTAATAGTTTGTGTAAAGGTAGGCTGGCGGGTAGTATTTACGCATTTGCAGATGACACCGCGTTGTGCTACATCAGAAACACAATACCAGAAGTGGAAACTGCCATGCAAGCTGATCTTAATGCTCTGAGGTGGTTTTCCAAGCATTATATGGTCTTAAATACGGATAAAATTTGTTTTATAAATTTTAATCTGAGAGGTGAGTCTAAATTTACAGACCCTATGTTATATAAATGTATAGATTGTGTAGTCGGAAATTCGGTGTGTGTTTCTTGCATTGTGATAAAACAAATTTCTTCGTGTAAGTATTTGGGAGTGGTTTTAGATGACTGTTTAACGTGGAAAATGCACATTGCTAATTTAAAAGCTAAACTAAACAATATCTTACGCTTATTTTTTCACTTAAAATATGTAGTCCCTGGAAGCGTTTTCCGGAAAATTTATTTTTCCATGGTCCATAGTAGGTTGGAGTATGGGATCTGTTGTTGGGGAGGTAAGTATATTACTAATCTTAGGACCTGATTGTAATACAGAAGAGGTTCGTTCGGCTTATATTAAATAAAACAAGGCTGGTGACATCTTTACCATTGTTTCGATGTATATCTGTATTGCCTCTTCGCTATCTGTTTATTTACAAAGCCCTTAAAATATGTTATATTAGGAGTCAGGGTTCTTCGTTTTTTTTGCAACCCAATTGATTATTTTTTAAGATGCAAAAGCAAAGCAAAGGTACCTAAGGCCAGATTAACAATTTACTTAAATTTCTTCTCTGTAACTGCACCTAGACTCTATAATAAACTTCCTGAAGAAATAGAAAAATCTGGTAAACTAAGGAAATATTTGTTTCTCCTGAAGAACTGGCTATTGATCAGGGACGATGTGGAGGGCTTGTTGGATGTGGTCGTGTGATGATCTATGTTGTATGTGTGAGTGGTTGTGTGAGAGAGATGGAAGTACAGTAGTTTTGAGCCTGTGTGTGTATGAGAGTATGGATGTGAACTGTGTGATTTAAATTAATTTGGATAGAGTAAAATGTTGAGTGTTTTTATGTATGATTATTGTTAAATTTTTATCGTAGCCTATATAAATTTTACATAAGTGCTGTTAAACCTTTAGTTAGTGTTGATATGTTTGTTTAATTTCTTATTTGTTAATTTGTCTTTAAAAAATTCTTCCGCTATTTGTATGTTTTTTTCCATAATATATTACTAATTTTTTATTGTAAATTTAACTGCTCCCAGTACCCCTTTTTCTTACTCTTTTTTTCTTCTTTTTTTATGAAAAAATTATCATCTGCTTGCAGCGTCAAAACGGGCTTGCTTGCCCTAGAGATTGCAAAATATTTTATTCCCCATATGGAAACTATTATGTTATTTTTTTATATAAGTTAAGTTTTATGTAATATTACAGGTAGTTATTTTATTTTTTGTTATGTTTAAGTTACCTTCTTATTTTATTATTTTGTATGTGTTTGTATTATATTAGGGAATAAAATAAATACCTAAATAAAAAATCAATAAAATAAAAAATATCAATAATAAAAACAAAAGAAAACATGGATTATATAACAAAAAAATACTATTATTATGTTTAATAGTTAGGTTAAGTCAGTAATCAACAATCAAATTAGTAATTCATAATGTTAATGCAATTCTAATAGGAATTGAAACATTTAATAGTTAGAAAAGTTTAAATTTTAAAGAAAGGTTTTAAAAACAATGACTAACCGGTCAGGGCGTTTTATTATTTTATGTAAATTAACTATATAAACTGGGAAACTTACTTACCCTTTTTCACGGTAGCTAGTGTCAGAAAATATTATAGACAAACCTAAAGAAACTATCAAAGTTAAATACAATACACAAAAACTATCCAATATATACATATTGTATTTAACCGTGTGCATCATGTTTATTTTTATAACGTACATACATTAGTGACGCAGTACGACCAAAAACGTAGGACTAAAACGTTTTCTTTACGATACTTGTAACTAGTACTATATGAAAGTAAAAATCTGAACTTATAATAATCTAATCTGTGTAAAAAGTTCAATAATCCTACTAAACTTGTGAAACAATATTCAAGAGGTTTATAATTAATAAAGAATCTTAATTTAACTTATTGATTTACGTTGAGTCAAATAAAATGCAATTCTTCTTAAGCATTGTTAATGTACTTATTTTGACTTTAAAGTCAGTTGTAAATTTTACACAAGATACAAATATTAATTACTGTAACAATTATTGTAGTATCGGTGGAATTTCAAGTTCAGTACAATTTTTTTATTTTAAAAATTGTGTTTTATGAAATACGATTCACAATATTGATATTCATACTAGCTGCCCTTTGGGAATAGATGAGAGCTATTAGCAAACTAAATAATTTAACTTGCATCGGGCTACTAGATCAAATGTAAAGTTCAATTTGAATAATTTCGGATGTGCAATTATAATCAACTTACGCTTCTTGTTCTACGAATGTTTGTAATTACATTTGTGGTTTAAATTGTAGGTTATAGTTCTTGTTAGGAATATGAGGAGTGACATTATGTTTGAAAATACTTTTTTAATGTATGCAAAATAAGTATTGACGATACAATTATTTTAAAATAAAACTTATTTTAACTTAACTAAATTATAATAGACACATGCAATATTTATTAAATATCACCTATGACAGATAACATCAAATAAAACTGACATTTATTTGTTCTTTGTATGTCGTTGTTATCTTATAAAAGTTTTTGTAACCACTTGTGATTGTAGTAAAATAAAAATAGTGTTGGGAAATTTATATACGTTAAAATATTTTAAGTAAGAATATAAATAACTATAACTAATTATGAATTATTTGATTAAACATTTAATAAACTATAGTTACAAGTCAGTAGTATGTAGTTTACATTAGGGTATCGGATGTTTAATAAGTTTAATATAAAATAATCTTTTAAGTCATTGTGTTAAAATAATGTACAAACCCAGGTAGTTTTAATTCATTGTTTTTAATCTTCCAATCTACATTTTTCTTAAGATTTCTTACAAATAATCACTTCTATTAAAAGTGCATTTTCTCCCTTCAACATATTGACAGGTAATATATTGTGTGATAAATCACTCCTTACAAGCCGTCGTGAGTTGACTTGTACTTAAAGATTTTCCTTATACCATTACTGAAAACTATGTACACTATTAAAGTTAGTGTAGTGGCATTTAGTGAGTTTGGCCAAGCTATTCTTTACGTGTTTTGTACATTATAACAATTCTGTACAGTTTTGTACTTAGCTATATTCTGACTAATATCATTATTTCATTGATTACATTTGTGAAAAAAAGTTTCCATAACTTTACTGTATATACATATTACAATTTCTAACTAAGGTTTAAAATCTTGGTTTAACTAGAAACAGTTGTAAATAGAAATTTACATCTAACAGCAAATAAAGTTAAAAACAACATCATTTAAGTTATAATTCATCTTATGATATGCATAAAAAAGAAAAAGTATTATAGATCTACTTTTTTCTAATTACTTCAATAGCCTTTGTTTTGTTTCCAGAGAAATTAGGTTGTTTGAAATATAGCATTCTGAAATTATTTGTTTTGTAGAAGGTCCGTACAATGATGTTGTATTTATGAATTTTCTTTTTCTTGTAATAATGTTCTTTTCCCATGTTTAATTACTTTGTACTTTAAAGAATTATTTAGCTAGAAGCTGGAATTTAAAAAAAACTAATTGGAAAATGTTAAAATTTAAGAAATATAAATATATATAAACTCGCAATACCGTATTCGCATACACACATGCCACCTAAATAACCTACTATATGGCTAAATATAATTTAATGTTTTTGGATAAGAGGATATTTTCTTATTGCCTAAGTTATTATACAAAATAACTTAGGCATTATACATTATCAATACAAAATGTCCTATCAATCCCTCCAGTAACTCATCTTCCTTCTCAAAGTCAAGAGACCATAAAATCCAGAAATCATCCGTCATCTATCCTACAAATTAGTCACGTCAGGAGAAAGCTCATTCTGAATTTCAACTGCCTCTCAACTTAAACTATTCTGAGACTCCACATTGTAACATATCTAAACATAGTGACTCTGCTAAGGTACTTTGATAATAATATATGTGATAATTAATTTGAGACGAGTTCACCATGTAGGAACTGAACCTTTGAAAAGCACAATGCAGTATATTTAAACAATAAAAACTTGATGGATTAAGTCAAACGCGTTATGGCAGGATTATAAGGCAGACTTTACCTGTTGCATCTCGGGGAACATAAGCAAATGAAGTTAAAGTCTGTATAAATATTTCTTTCCTGAGGTTTATAGTTCGTTCCTGGAGAGTTAACATTGCGGATATATCTCAAAGGTGGTTCAAAGGAGAAAAGTTGTTAAGTTAACTTAAACAGATTGCTAGATGGCAGTTATTTTTTTACAGATGACAGTCTTTCAGGAAAAAATCAAAGCCAATATAACATAAAACTTCTGCTAAGATGTAAACGATTTGACAACGTTAGCTGAAAGAATTTACCCAGATTTATTGAATTGATACTTAAAATAATCTTCTTGCCTAAATGAAAGCACCATCCGTATTCCGAGTACTGACACTGCGGCCATTAGTCGGAAAAAAACTACCAAATTGTTAGGTACCAATCAGTGATATTGGCGTTGAAAATAAAAAGGCCATCCATTGTCCAGTAGAATTGATGCACACGCTCAATCCTCCATTAATATTGCACCACACAATCTGTATCTAAATGTGGGAGCTCGACTGATACTACTGAAAAATCTGACACCCTAAAGCTTACAGTAAAAATGAAGACTTTCATGTTATTTTAAATAGAATTATTATTATTTAAAAATTAATTTTATAAGTTTTTGTTGTTGGAAAATTAAACGACGGACAGTTTTTTCCAAGCGTAATCCACCTGATTTATTAATACAATTTTCGTCACCCTAGTGTGTTTAAGTTTCCTTAATCTCCCTCCGCTACGGGGTAAAACCAGATTTAAATTGCAATCTGTTTGATTAAACAGAGCTCCAAAGCAAAAGTATATTTTTAATAAATATTCGAGGGAAAGCTTTTAATAAGAATATAAGATTATTAAACAGTAAGCTACGTGCAAATTATGAACTTGTCCTTTGTTTAAAACAACGAGAAATTAATACATATTAATTAAGTAAACAATATTTTTAATGTGTTGTTTAAATAGATGTTTGATCTATTCACAATATTTTCAGTTATGAACACAAGTTTCAGATAATTTCATGATATCATTTTTAACCTATCAGAAAAAAGTTAAGAGTTTTTATTAATAATACAAATTGAATTGATTAGAATATTTGATAACAAACATTCCCTTTCTAAATATTCCAAGGGATAATAATTAAGCTATACTTAGTAATTCAATCATGTGGATAGTTTACAGCTTATAAAGATGATAAATATACTATCATGTTTTCAAAGACTTAATATTTATTTCATCCACAATAATTTTAAAATATTTGTTTTAGTTTAAAAAAAATATTTCGTATTTATTAAGGTAATATACTACACGCGTACAATAATTTAAATAGTTATTACAAAGATTCTACAAAAACTACGAAACCAATAAACAGAGTAAAACATATTTTCATTACATTTCATCTAATTTTATCTGTAAATAAATATTTACTTGTTTTTTTTGGATTTGTATGTTAGGGACGGTTAAGAAGATACACAATTATTATATTATATAGGATAATATGTTAATAATAATATTAAATATTACCTTTTAATGTTCCGTCTTGTGACTTTTTGGTCGTTCGAATGTTACGACGCGTTTCGGGACCGCAATCCCATTGTCAAGTACACTTACACAAACACAATGAAACACATAACACGTTTAAAAAACACACAAAAACACCACAGTTACAACACTTTTAAAAAACTTAATTGTGCCGGACAATTTCGTCGTGTAGGTCGTAGTGTGGTCCATGGTACACTGTCGTAAACTGTCTAACGAAATATATTACTGTAGTTAGAAAACCGGTTTAAAATAGCCTAGGGCTGTGTCATATAAACTATTACTTTTAAAATCCGGCTGATCGTTTAATAATTTGGACGGATTGTTATTAAACTCCTTATAAATTTCGAATTCTTCTAAGGCGTTCAAAAGTCTACCTTTTTTGCAAATATGAAGTGGAACCAGATTTTTGTTGAAATTAGTGTATGAATGATTACTATTAATTAAATGTTGAGCAAAGTTAGATTTTAATTTATGCATGTTTGTATGCGGCAAATGTTCATTTAAACGGTCTTTGAATGCCCTACCCGTCTGTCCCACATAAATACTGTCACAATCATCACAATTGATTTTGTAAACACCCGACTTCTTTTCGATTGGAATTACACGTTTGGGTCGTAATAATTTTTGAATATTATTGTTGGTGCGAAAAGTGAAGGTAATATCATATTTCGCCAATGTATTTTTCACCATATGCGGAACGGTGTTAGAATATTCCATGGATACGAATTTTTTATTCTTATTCTTAGACCGTGTGATAGGGTTCTGTTTATTTCTTATATGATTATGCAAAAGTTTATCAATCATTGCTTCATGGTATCCGTTCGCTTGGGCTATATATTTAATGGTTTCCAATTCATCGTTGAAATCGTGTTTATCCAATGGTATGGTGAGAAGGCGGTGTATGAAACAGTTGTATTCTGACATTTTTTGTGATATTGGATGGTGTGATGTGGCATGAATGGTGGTATCAGTAGTGGTAGATTTTCGGTAAATTTTATATTTTAGTTTATCATATTCCTTGGTCATAGTCAAATCAAGAAAGTTTATTTTATTATCTATTTCGGTCTCCATAGTGAATTGCCTTTTATGGTTGATTTTGTTGAGATAAAGTTTTAATATTTCCGCCTGACGTAAAGTGCCATCAAACACGAGAAAAGTATCATCAACATATCTTGTATAAAATAATATTTTTGTTTTATGTGGGTTGTGATCAGACATAATAAATTCGTTTTCTAAATGGTTCAAGAATATGTCCGCCAAAAGTCCGGATAGCGGTGAACCCATAGCGAGACCCTCGTTTTGCACGAAAAAATTATCGTCAAATGTAAAATAATTTTGGTTCAAGACGACCTTAAGTAATAACAGGAGTTCGTCAATTTGTGATGTGCTGAGCTTATTATAGCTGATTAAATTATTTTTCAAGATGTCAATAGTATCTTGGACGGGTAAGTTAGTGTAAAGATTCACTATATCAAACGAAATTAGTTTATGTCTGTGAAATACGTCTAAGTGTTTTGTTTTTTCAACAAAATCAATGCTACTTAAAACACTGTAGTTATTATGTAAAACGATGTTATGTTTTATCAGTTTTTCAAGTTTTTTTGATGTCCTGTATCCTGGTGCGGTTGTATAGTTAATTAATGGACGGATTGGAATATTTTCTTTATGTATTTTTGGCAGACACATTTAGATATATTAATATAGTTATTCTAGTTCCCTGATGTTCATTTCGATAACCAAGTTACCATCATCGGAGGGTTCTAAATCTAAACTAAAGCTAACAAGAATTAAACTATAAACTAAACATACCAACCTTGGGTCATTCCCAAGGACAGGGACAAGTACCGTTATCCGCTTCTACCTGGGTTTTTGAAACAAGTCCTTGGCGTGTTCTACCTAAGGTAGGGAAAAAGTGGAGAGAGTTGGTCTGTTTAGTTTATAGTTTCATTTTTGTTAGCTTTAGTTTAGATTTAGATAATGGTAACTTGGTTACTTAAATGTACATCAGGGAACTAGAATAACTATATTAATAAATGTGTTTCAGTTTCTTTGTGTAGTTTTACTCACCGAACTTGTGGTTGGGGCTTCAGTGTTTCTAATTGAACTGATATTAAGTTACAAAATTTCAGCACTGCTTTACTGTTTTTTGTATTTTTATTTTTCATTAAAGTCCATTGGAATGTTTGTAAGGGTATGTGTTTGTCTGTTTCGTTGTGGTTTTTTTGTTTGTTGTTTTCCCAGTTAGTATAGTAATTATAGGGAGCTGTGTATAGTAAAGGTAAATCAAATGCTAGTAACAATGTTTGAACATACGGAAAATTCTACTGTATCAGGTAGAACTAACTAACTATCTTCTGCTCTGCCGGAGTTGGGGTAATATAACAGTAGTATGCAGTAGAGTGATAATTAATTTGGAATCGTATCAAATTTTGGTGGGTTTAGTACAAGAGTTATTCCAAGGTGACAAATTGAATCATGTATAGATCTATTATTTTATTATACAGCTATAACTATTAACGAACATTATAGCCAAAGACCGGTTCAATGTAAGTAATTTTATTTTAGTAACTATAAAACATTCATCTGTGCCTCATATAGTTAAAACATTTTCTATGAATTTCAATAGTTTTGTATAAATATATTTTAGAATTAATGTAAAATGTTGTTTATTTAATTTCGTAGTGTTTACCTTTTGTATTAATTGCAATGGAGTTTCATTGTTTAATCACATTTAGCTCGAAACTCATATCATTTGTAAATTTAGATTTACTGATAATAGATACTTAAGTGCTAATAAATGTGTTTAAATGTGTCATATGACATCTTCTTTATTATCCTTAATTGTGTGATGCGTTTACGTAAGAGGATATTATATATAAATTGATTTTAACATTGCTTTTGTAATCTGTGGCGTCCCGAAGATTTACGACCGCAGTTTCGACTTCAACGATGCAATTAGATAGTGATGTGATATAATGTAATTAATTATAATAATAATAACGTAAGAGAATTTAAAGAAACGATATGTTTAGAAGAATCTCAAAACAAAACCAAAATTAAATAAGAAACCTAACAAACTAAAATAGCAACATTAATAGTTTTTTCAAGCAATAGTTAACTTATTTTCTGTTATAATAAAATAAGTTATATTCTATGAAGTATTTTTTTTCTTCTACAATCATTACATGTTATTGAAGAAAAGTACATAATAATAGACAATTAAATTGGTATTTTTTTAACAGAGAAAGTATAATCTAGTTGAAAACTGAAATCAGTAATAAAGTTAAAATGAGGAGAAATCAAAACATTATAATTTAATAATAATCAGTGAAAAGGGTATTTCTTTATGTCTACTTTTTTTAAGATGATGTATTTCACTAAAGAACATGGGATGGTTGCTGATTGTTTTACAAAATAAACCTTAGACAGTATCTTTAATTTGTTAACTATGTTACAAATAAAATTAAACATTTATGATTTATTTATACATTATTTGTTTTTATATTATACGTTTATCCTCTAAATCCGTGTGGTTCTGTGAGTTTTAGCATTTGTGTGTAACAGGGTACAAAGTGAATTAAAAATAAACAATAGTCATACGCCTTTTAAAGTATCGTAGTGAGGAAAACTATTAAATTAAAAGAGTTTAGGCACGAAGGTTGTAAATCTAATTTATTTTCTTCTTTTTGTGAAATATATAGGATTTGATACATATTTATAGAAACATAAAATGTCAAGTAATCCACTAACAATTTCTGTTGCGCGGCGAAGCTTGCAAACAAATTTATCTTTAGGAATGGAATGTTTCTACCGCATTTTTAAAGCATTGCAGTTAACCTATTATTTTCTTCATGCATTTAAATAAAGCAATGTGAATTTGTTTGTTTAATGTTCTGTAGAGGAAATAAATTAATCTCTAGTTGTAAATTAGTGTAGACATTGTTGGAATACATACTTTTTGTATCTAGGTGAAAAAAATATGTAAATATAAATAGTAATCTTTCTTCAAAAGCTATTTCATACAATAAAAGAAGTCAAGTCAATATTATTGGCTTAAATGTGAGGGGTAAGAGAGCTAAAGGCTATACAAGGACTGAGAGTTTTCTTGTAGAACATTCAACAAATAAAAGCCAGATTGGATATCGAACGTGTAATACTTTTATAAGTAGAGTTTTACCTTCATCGTTATTTTCTTATCGCCGTATTTTAATTCGGTGCAGTATTTTATACAAACACTCTACAGTTTAAACATTTAATCTATGCAAATAAGAAATCCATTGTATTTTTATATTACGCAATTAAAACGTATAAATGGTTAAAATAAAAATTATGAAAACCTAAGAGGATTTAAACACATCACTAATATATTTATAATATTACATTATCATTCTATTTATATTTGAGCTTATTTTTAATCTTAAGACTAAATTATCTGTTATTAAATTAAATTTACGTAAACACTATTAAATATATATATTTTGACTTACCGTCTACAATATTCAATTTTCTGTCGTATACGACGGCCGTTTCAGCTATTCAGCCATTTTCAAGTATTTTTAGCAGGATACACTTTTTCACTTATTAACACGAAACACTCATTACAGAATAAATAACACTTATAACATAAAACAATAAAAATAACAAGATACATTAGTTAAAAAAAGATAAAACAGAGTCAATTCAAAATCTTCGACTGGTTGGGCCCAAACTTCCGATACGTACTGCTATTGGCCATTGACTTGCAATGTGTTTCGTTTTATCCTTCTATTTATTAAGGATATCTATTGATTTGGCACAAAAAGCAATATAAAACCATAAACAAAATTAGACAATCAGGAAATGTAATCATGGTATATTTTAGTTTAAATAAATAAAAATATAAGAACTATGCTTCTTCATTAAAGCAAGTTTTTTTTTTATAAATCAAATCTGATTCTTCAATTCTTGAACATTTATTTATAAAATATATAATTGGTTTTGACTACAAACAACTAAATCAAATATACAAGTACAGACATGCTATGTATACAAGATATACCAAATTATATCAATGTCTTTAAAGTATTTTTTTTTTTTTCTATGTAAAAAAAAACTATGTATTTTGACTTATTGTATAGTACATGTTTCAAAAATTTATCTAAAAATATGCTATTTATATATATATTCGCTATATGGTATAAAATGGATATTGTACGTTAAAAAATATAAAGGTATAACGAAGAATATTGAATAATATATCCTTCATTGTAATATACCTATTAAAAATAAATACTGATATGCATAAATGGAGAATACATTTTTTAAATATGACCGATATTTAATATTATAAATCATTAAAAAAACTTTTACAGTGCTCGTTTTTCTATTCGTTCATCGATTGAAATTTTCTTCCAGCAATTTTTGGAAAGCTAGATTAAAATGTTTGTATTATTTTTAATTTAAGCATGTTCCAGTATTGATCTTCCTTAATTACGAATGTGTAAAAAGAATTAAAATTTTAACTAGGTTCACTTCCTCGTATACATCTTGATGCTAAATGTATTAGTAATACAGTGCATATAGCCCACTTTGGCAACTAACCACACACTAGGAGCCAGTTTCTCGTCAATAAATCATTTAGAGAGACTGCACTAAATGTCATTTGACAAGTAACATGTGTTTATAATGGTTGAAGAGTTTTCTAATTATGCTGGTTTAGTCAAACACAATAAAGTGGTATATCTCCACCAGTGACAAAATCATGAACTGAATTTGAAAATATATGTGTTATGTTTCTAGAAATATTTATACACACAGTTCTTACATAAATTAATGCTAAATTTAAGTTCTTATATAGCCAGCAATGTTTTTTTGCATCTATTTTTTATTTTATCAGTTTTGATATTATTTTAAATAAGTCTTACTAGTCCCACGATCAAGCGAAATTCGTAAAAAAAAATTGAAGCCCTCGAAACTGAGTTAGAAGTTTATTTATTACTTATAGATTGAAGTATTATTTTTTCGAAACATGAATATTTGTTATTTTGATGATATTTTATATGTTATTCATAATCGTACTTATTCAATATAATTTGTTATAACAAACTGCAGCTTTAAAAACTATATTTCCTTTGATTTATATGACTAAACAAATCAAGTATATATTTTTAAAGAATTTATTATTTTGGTTTTATTTTTCATACTTTGCTAAACCGTTATTGGAGTTAAATAAGTTCAAAATTTATGAATTATAAATCACGTTTATTTATAAGGATCTGCTTTATATTTTTGGTTTATTTAATTTAAAAACACATCAGTGAAACATAAATAATGCTGATTAGGCTTACTTTTCTATTTGGTAGCACTTACTTTATAGTTGCTTAGTCATAAATTAGGCTTAGGTTTTTTAAGTTTACATAAGTAATGCGTAAGATGAGTACAAGTATATTACCACAATTTGAAATTAAAATTACTTTTATGACAATAGTTCTGTAAAAAGTTTATATTTCTACCAAAGAAATAATCTTTTTAATAAATTGTACAAACGATGTTAATTAATGTGTCCTAACTGAGTTTATACTAAATTATAAAAAGATGTACTTCTTGAATAAAATGAATACTTAAAAAACATTAACGAACAAGTATTACTAATGACACTAGAAATATAATTGTTGGCACATACTTTCTAATCAGTTTAGTTCCTCATAAAACAAGAACATTAAATTTTTTATTAAATTAGGCTAAATAAGAATATTCAAATTAAGTACATGTAAAAGAATAGTGTTAGAAAATCGCTTAAAAATGTAAATGTTTTAAGACATTTTACATCTGGAATTCTTAAACAACTTTTAGTATTAATTACAATTGTTACTAAAACCAAAGTTGATGCTCCCAGACTTTATAAAATTACTTAAACTAATATTTATAGTTTAAAACTCATATAATATTTTAATTTCTGGCTAAACTCAATTGTTTTACCAGCAATTATTAAATTTGTTGCAGTACAAAGATCAATCATTTGTTACGCAGCTCAAGTATGGGCTATAGTCAATATGAGCGCTTGGAGCAGCTTTAAAAATTCTTTGTCATACGTATTTTTCAATTAATTACCCGAAAATACACCCATATGTTTTGTATCTGGAGTTCAATTTGGATACGTTATTTTGTTTCACTTTGATAATGAATATAAAGTATATTTTAAAAGTATTAAAGTTGTTTTGCGATAGGTTGCCTACTTTGTTTGCAAAGGGAAATAATTAGGGCAAATTTGTTTTGGTATAAAGAATGGAACATAATGGCGAATACACATTCTGTGTCTTTTACCGAGGGACTCAACTGAGCAAAAGAATGGAAAGGTCAAATGTTTGCATTGGAGGAAGCGAAAAGGCTCCGAAATAAACAAGAAACACTTCTAGTACGGGAGGTAGAGCTACATTTGAACGAGTCATTTTATACCGGATAAAAATCATAGCAATGATAGTTTTCCCTTAGTACATAAGAGATCTGAACGTCAGCTACTCCAGTAGTGGTGGAGCTAAAGTTGAGAGCATATGAAAGTTGTCAAAAAAATTTTTGCTCCGAGTGATTTTATACCGTGCCAAAATTTGTGGGACAATTTTTTAGATCATTTACAACAACAAAATAATAATAAGCTGTATAAATAAGAGGGGGTTATACGTCAGTCGCATATGCAAACATGTGAGAAATTAAAAAAAAAAATAAAGTCATTTTATATCTTATGAAATTTATACAGCTGAATTTGGATACATTTTAAATAATAAAGAAAATTGTCAGCTGTGTATAACCTGAAAAAAAGACCGTCAGTCAACCTCATAAACATGCTGCGTGCTCAGTGCATCTGATCGTTGCATAGTCACTTTGACTAATGAACTGACGATCTTTACACCCACAAACATTCAGCTGACTGCGATTTTTAATTTTGTTAACAATAAAATTACTATATGTCAATATCAATCAGTGTTATATTAATTTAACATAATTAATGCCACTTTATGTTGTGAATAGCGATTTTTTAATATATTTTTTATACTTATTCGTGTTTGTTTAAAATTATATATCAAAATAGACTATTAATAAAAAAAACTGCTAGTTATTTAAATTTGTATGTTATTAATAAATATGAATAATATACGAAAAAGCTCATCTTTATTTTTATAAAAAATATTAAAAGATTTATTTGTTTAACTCTTCCGTAGCATGTGATTCATAGTCCTCATTTTCTTCGGCACTATCATCAGAGCTGTATATGATGACATTTTGTTTTTGTTCTCGCTTAAATTCCTCTTCGTCATATTCTTCTTCATTCTCTGACTGTTCAAATTCATCGCTTTCAACGTTTTCTATGAACAAATTAGTACAGATATTAAAGCTTGTCGACATTATTTTAATTAAGTTTTAATGGAATATACGAGCAAAATAATATTTTCCCCATTTGCAATACACATAAGGTCTTCCAGAAGAACAATGTCAATAATGTTGTCTACTCTTTATATTAATATTATCTAGTAATATTATCGATATCTTTTTCTAGTAATATACTTTAATTATACGCCATTGTTCCCTACTAATCTGAAAGCTAAGATGATAAATAATGTTAAATGTGAAAATAAAATTATTTCTTATATTTTATTCCATTAGTTATAATAAAGGTAAAAAACCAGCAGGTCTATACTTAAACAAAACTCAACCCAAAAGTTAGAAGTAGAAATAATTGTTTCAAATTTTGAAACAGCTGTTAATGGAAATATTTGAGCTAATAGCTGATTTCTGTACCAATACTAACCACATTTAATAATTATTTATTATGGCGCACTCTTTTCCATACAATATTTAGTACAGTTTGTTTTGTTTTTACGTCCAGTTAAAAAAACCAAACCTAAAAGTTAGAAATGTTAGCGGAGTAAATGTTCTAAATCTTTAGCTCTTTTGATTGAGCTAACAATCAATTTCGTCCTTTTAAGTTTTTAAAATAAATCCAAAATACCGAAAACATTTCATAAAATTGGAATTTTTATGGCAACGAATGTTTAAAAAAAATATCAATGCTTGGTGACATATTTAGAGGTATAAAGAAACACATTTTAAAAAATCCTCAAAATCGGTCCATTAGGATTGGCTGGGCGATTGGAAATATTTTTTCGACAAAAATCTTTTAATAATATAAATATTCTTAAAGAACCTACTAGTTTATTCCCGAACATAATGTTTAAATTTATAATCGTAAGGTGTTCACTTTAGTTTTTGATTTACTTTATAGCGTATATTATTTCTTTAAAACACATTTCCGTAATCTAAGGATTTTTTAGATTTATGACATTTTTAGACATCAGCAACTGTTTGGAATTAGTATAGGTATCGACAATATTTCTTAAAACCGAATACAATTTTGAAAATGCAACGTTAACATTTGGCGTTTTGGGAATGTCAACCCAATTAAATTGATCTAATTTTAACTTTATTTGTTAAAAATTGATTAATATTTTTTGTTCCGTTAGTGCAGAAACAATAAACTCTTTCTGATAACGGATTGAGTTTGAAATTTCAAACCCTATCGCGCAATAGTCGGTTATATTTTTGTGAAACGCTGCAGACTTTAAGGAATCCAAATACTTACCTAACAAAAATGTGGTTATTGCATGATGTAGAATATTCAGTTATTCCATTAGTCTTGTTGATTAAATACACAAAGCCTAGATTAGTAAATATAGATAAGGCTCGGACTGAAGCGAGTCAACTTCAATGTTTACATTTCGTTCGCACAACAACAGGACGTTGGTTGAAATTTCGGACATAAAAGTATCTAATTCATTGGTGAACTCAAACACACTAAAACTTTGCAATGTATACATACCGACAGTTAAATTGTCAAATGATGTATTATTTATGTTAATATTTAAACATGCATAATCACATTCCTACTTACCATAAAGGGCTCTTTTCAAAACAAAGTATATGCACAGGTCAAATATGCATTCATCATAAGCCGTATCTCAAAGTTTAAAAACTGATTTCATAGTTTATGCTTACTCCAATAACGTATTAGTGTAAAGAAGGAAGTTATACTCCGCTGTATATTCAGTTTATCGATGTAATAATAATATTTAATAAGTAATAGATTATTATGATTGGCATAAATGACATTACCTTGATTCATAAGATAATGTCTAAAAACGAACACTTCAACGAGAATTTTTTGACAAAGCAGTAAATGGTCGTTAACAATTAATTTGAATGATATCTCTTAAAAACATTTTATTTCCACTGGCCCTTTAGCGTCTTTCATGGATAAATTATATTTTTGTACTATTTCTAGAATATTTTTAAATTTTTCCAGATAACTTGCGTTGAACGAATGAAGCAGGTCACTTCTTTTAAAACAAAATAGGCTATACAAATTGATTTTGTTTGCGCAAATATTTTAGGCACTTTATGTTTCAACAGCACAACAGTAACAAGCTGAGGCGCAGCATAAATATTTAAAATATATATTTTAACTTCTATGTCAAGTTTCAATTCGAATTATTAAAATTCAGCCAATTTAGAATGAGCCAACGCTTCATATATGAATGAGATTTCAACTTTTAGTGATTTCCCTTGCTGCAAAATACCTGCATTACCGATTTGTTTCCAGACAAATCATTGCTTGGAGGAAAGAAATACATATGACCTTTATTATTGAAAAATACTTTCCCTACACGGTGTAGTTTTTCATTTTTCTTTATCATCATCCCAGCTCGAAATATTAAGGATAATCGAAAAGAAAATGTTTTTCGATTTTTTTTCGACTTCGGTGAATTGATAGACTGGTAAACGTTTTTTTATATTAATTTACATACTTTAAGGTACTTATAAAAAAAAAAAAATCAGCCATATTGTAAATTACTGGAACTTTTGGTCTAAAATTACCCATACCGACTGGCCTATAGTAATGTAATTAAATGTAGAGCAGAGCTGCTGTATTTAAACTGCAGGCCTTGGGTTGTGGGGGGTAAATTACAACTGCTCGCTCTGTAATTTGAAGGCTAAAAAAGATAGTTTCCATCTTTGAGCGATTTGTAAAATTTTGAGAACAATTAATTAGGAAATCAAATTTTGGGAAATTGGAGTTGAGTGGGGATGAATGACTTGAACAGCTTAACGGGGACAATTGGTAATATCTTGCTCGGTACGTACAACAGGCTAGGCAATACAGATGAATTAGTCAACGTATTTAATTATTTACATTGTAAATTTGTATTTGTTTTCGTGTCTTTGCTCCCCCCTGAATCATTTGTTAATATGTGTGTTGTTGTTGGCAATCTTTGTTTAATGTTTATATTGTTGGTAATCTTTGCCTAGTTTGCATACGTAAAACATTCTTAGTTGTCGTCTTAGTCGACAGTATAGTATTTTCTGAGTGTGAGAGGGTGGGTGTGTGTATGTATGTATTTAATGTTTTGTTAGCGTTATGAACGTAACACATAGAGCTAGAGGTCTTAAAGTAAGAAGGTTTAATAGTCTTCCAACCGACAGACGATAAACACCATTGTCTAATAAGCTTGCAAAAATAAATTATTGTAACCTTAATTTTATAATAAAGCTTCATTATTATTATTACTATTATTAAATATTTTGTTACTTAGGTTTTTAAATTTTAGTGTAATTTTAAGTATACATATACTTAAATATAAATATACCTTTATAAAAATATATTTTAAGTTGCCTTTGTTTTTAATATTGACTACCACTCCATTTACCATGTTTAAGTATTTTGCATTTTTTTCTATTTTTCAAGATAGTATTAAACAAATTCTATATTTTTAGTTACGTAAATTACTTAAACATAATCCAAAATCGATCAGCAAATAATTAAGTAATAGAATTTAAACCATTTGATTAGCAACCAATGCTTTACTTCTTACCAAATAAATGAATTCCCACTGTTTCTTTATTTATTATTGATGTATTGTAAATTTGTATAGGAACAATTTGAAATTAACTATTTTAATTCAGTACACAGTGCATACTTAATATTTCACAAGAGTCTTTGGTAGAGAAGACGTTAATAATAATTGGTATTCAGTTTGACTAATAAAACAGACGTGCAAATCATCATGTGTTTGCATAAACCTACTATTAAATAAAGTGTGATACTTACTGGTTCAATTTTCTTTGACATAACACAACAATATAGGCTACATTTTATAAAAAATACTTACATTTCTTTAAACCCTTTCCATGATATAAACTAAAGTGTATCTTAAATATGATACCCTAATAACAGTTAAGCAATTTATAAACTATTATGCTTCAGCATAAGTAAACTGATACATTACCTTTCACAAATGTTTGTGTAACCTAGTCAACTGTTTTCATTTAATTTACTCACGTATTTAAAAACCAAAGCATGCTTTTAAACTTAAACATTGGAAGCAATTAATATAAACGTTTGTCCTGAACGGTGTTTTGTATTAGTCTACAATTAGGTCAAATTTATATTATTTTCATTTGATTAATTAAACAAACAAATAAATTATTCTCCTTTTATAATACTTTTTCCACAAAATTAATTAACCAAACAATATAATGTGGTAAACAAAATTTTCTAATAATATCGATTTATATACTCGAAATACTTTATAGTTTCATGGTAGTGCTAGTTGGAAAGCCAGAAATAGTTGATTTCGAAATTTAGTATTTAAATTAGGTCTTTATTTGGCAAAATCCTTTACTTTGCGTCTTAAGAACTATATTTTTTTTGTACCATGTAGGTTTTTGGACGAACTATCGCTAAAAATTAAAATATGTAATACATTTCGATTTTTTTCTCATAGCAAATTAACTTTTAAAATGTTTAAAATTTAATCGTAATACAAGTCTGTTTTAATTAAAGACTGCTGCATTTCAAACATATAAAGCCTGTTTCGTATTCTTCCAAGTTATGATAATATAATTTATTAGAAAAAAGAAAGGTTATTATAATTTATTTTAAATGTATTTATAACAAATGGTTTGTTGATAAGTATAAAAGTAACTTATCAATTCTCTAAAAACCAAGTTTAAAACCACACCAAACCCCCACCACCATGTTTAGCAGTGAACCACACTAAACAATAGAAACATAATTACAATATAAATAAATTGATTTATAAAGAAATGTCACTAAAGAGAATCTGTATCCGTCATTAGATCATTAGAAACATTTTGTTATTAAAAAAAAAAATTAAATAATAGTTTTGACACGTTTAGTAAACTTATCAGAAATATTCCTTTTTACGTAACTGTCCAACAAATTATTGACGCTAGTGTAAAAATATACTTAGATTCATGTTATTACATTAAATTTGTAAAAATAATTATTCCTTTGATCATTCAATTCGAAAAAAATAAAGATATACATTATTTACAAATTAATAAAATAATGTGTAATATTTTATTATACTTAGAAACCAGTGAAAATGTGAATCAAAAATTTAAAGCTTGTATCTAATTATTATTAAAGGAGGTTTAAACTATCATAGGTGGAACCAGAATAATATCTCATTTATATAACATGTAAGCTAAAAACCTAAACAAAAGTTTATCCTTAAACAATATGTTTAAAAACTAAAGACAATTTAAAGGATTAAATCTTTAAAATAAAGATTAACTTGAGTTTTGAATATCTCTGTTATGAAAGGATTTCAACACTACTTGGTTATTGTTTAGGTAAAATAAATCATAACATTAAAAGCAACCTTTTTAAATTAATTGTGTAAATTACTAGCAATTAACATACATATCTAAAAGAAAGAAAGCTTTACCACCAACCTGACGAAATATCCTGTCTCATGAGGAAAGTTAGATTTTCACCCCTGTAAATTATGTTACATTATACACAAAAGCATTGCAGTAACAATGGTGTCCAACATAAACTTCATAGATTGGTGTGTCAATATTGCAAGATTGGTGGTAAGGCATGCTAACCATACTCAATGTTTCAATAAAAGTATGATTTATATGATTATGAGCTTAGGAAATTCTAAAAACCCAGCCATTATGTAAAAACTTATTATTGTAAGTTAGTGGCAAATATCATTGTCTAAACGAAAAACTGAAATTTAATTTGTATGAAACTTTTAAATTTATTCCACAAAACATTTTGTTTAATGTTTATTAGTAAATTATTATTTTATAGTGTTTTGTATATTCGTTTAACTTATTTCAGCGTAAAACTAAATTGAGATAAACATAACAAACTTGTAAATAATACAATTTACAATATTTTTCTTTAGTAAACATATTTTGTTTTACCTTGCCAAAAAAATATACTTTTGTAATGTTTATTCGCACAATGTAGGTGTTATCTATAAATATTCTAATAGTTATGAGCGTTCAACGTAGAAACATAAAACATTTAAAATTATACTTCAAATGAATAAACATTTTCTTTCAGAATTTCCGCAGTATAATTATGCAAGCAGTACAATAGTGACACAGCTCCAACGTTATGTTACATGATATTTCTTATATACAACAAATTAATAACCGATAATTTTAAAATATAAATAACTTAGCTACCATTACGTCGTGTGGTATTATCCTTTTTCTTTTAGAATAAAATGTAGTCTATACAGACTGTCCCAAAAGTCCCGGACCGGTTTAATAACTCCTAA